>CAVNYN010204879.1:0-10990 GCA_963692815.1 Nyctanthes arbor-tristis
AGCCTCTTCTTCTTCCTTTTTAATATTCTTGGAAAATATTATCAAATGAGTTTTTATTCAAATCCTTCAAATGTCCCTTTAATCTTCTAAGTTTATGGCAAAAGCCAAGCAATCTATTTTCTCAGTTCCATCTTATTCCCACCAAAATCATATGTATATTTCATCACACGCAAAGGAAAACCTTTCAAATAATAAACTGACTTCATGAACAAATCAGTAGTATACTCTTCCTCAAGCTTAAAAATTATAAGGATATCTCCTTTTAAATCCATGTATATGAAGGGCATGCTTAATTTCATAGAAAAGAGGGTTAAACGTGCAAAAATTTACACACCAGCACATGTGACAGCTAACCAGAAAGCTTAAGCACCTCTCATAAGAAACAGGAATAATCGGTGCATTTCGATAAATCTCCAGTCATTGTATGCTCACTAGTTCATGTCTCCCCTCATCAGCCACTATTCGAACGATCACTCTAAACATCTGGCAGAGCTCTTCATTCTAAAACATTTGTGAATGTCCGCTTCTATTGGGTCAAAACCATGAGACCAGTCAGAATCGCTAATTGAAAAGTCTTACGACCAAAAATTCCCTAGGGAGAGAAATTTTTTGCTTAAGTGTCTTTTGTGGGTTAGGTTTAGGGTTGAGTGATCACTAATAAGTTGATCGATGACGAATTCCCTATTTGGCCATTTGGCAGGAAGAGGCTAATGATGTGACATAGGCGCACCTACAACCCTCAATGAGAACACTCAAGAAAACAGCTTGCGAACAAAGAAAGATTACCAATTCTTATTCCCGAAGCAACCAAACCCTAGAGTGAGTGGAAAATGTTTACATATGTTGCCCTAGTGGGCTATAGTCTTCACATAGACTGGACCTTACAAATATAAACGGACACATTTCTATACAACTGGTGAAACATAGATGACGTAATCTTACTTTTCACTAGAGTGCAACTGATGCACCCAATTTCGGCATGCCATAATTGACCATATACATACACAATCTTCACAAACAAAAGCTATGAATCCACCACTATTATCCAGCACGTCGAGTGAACATCTTTGGCATGCCCCTAAATAGCGTAGTCAAATTAAGGGTTGTGCCATGAAAAAAATTATGAGACGACAGATATTTATGTCACCTTTCGTAATTAGGAAATTAAATAGTATTGTAGAAACTACCTAAAATTGCTTAATTTCTATCAAGTCCAATATTATAGACTAAAAAATCGTTTCCTCAAACTATTGCTAGTCTCAACATCAATCATGTTATTTACATTTTATGTAGCAGTAATCAAGATTTCTCCATATCAAGTCCGACATCAGAGCCTGGTAAATGCATGGAGACTCTTAACCTCTTTATTATTATTATTATTTGGTCTCCCTTTGAAAGTATTCTAATTGTTTATAGCTTTCATAAGTGAAATTTTTGTGCCTGTTAAACATTATTTTTTAAAAAAACACCATAAGAGTGTTGGTATGGTTTTTAGGTCCACATGGGAGGTTAGGAGACCCTAACCGATATTCCTATTAAACATTATATTTTGAATTTCATACGTCATATTTACTTTGTTTGCTACTTCATGGACACTTGAAATATAGAATCCACTAGATGGCTAGAAACTATGGATAGAAAACCATGCACACAAGACTTTCATTTCAATGTTGACAAATACTCAGCAACTCACAAGATTGCCTCAATATGTGAGGATTCGTGAATTGAAGTGTGAAGATAGAAATATTTCCTCTTCTGGAAGGTTACATGAACCCTAAACCCCTAAATGAAGCATTCTACTTGTAAGAAGTTTATGTTTCAACTCTTGAAAACATAAACATTTGTTTGGATTTTGACATATATGTTTTGTAAACTTGGATGAGTATTGGCCAGTTAGTGCTATTTGGATTTATTTTTCTTATATATTCTACGTTAAATCTCCTTAGCTGGGTTTACTTAAAAAAAAAAATCTTCTTAGCTGGGATTTTTTTTTTTTCTTTTATCTAAAAAACAGTATAGATAGTTAGGAGAAAGGGGAAAAAGGTCCAAACTAAAGATAAAGAAACCACAATACTGATCCGGGCATGGGAAATCTATACTCTTCAAACCTACATTCATTTTTATTTATTTTTGGAGAAGGATAATGGGTTTGGAATGGGATCTGTGGTCTTTTTTTTCAAAAATATATGTAAAAATTTGTTGCTTCCTGATACCACCCCCCTTCTCCCTCATTTAGGTGGCTCAACCTCTTCCGACCACCAGAATACATTGCAGAGTATAGAAGGTCAAAGATGCCATAATCCATTTTGTGATAATGGTAAATGGGGTTTTCCTATAATCCGTTTATTATATCTGGCTTTTTCTAATTGGATTTGAATAGGATAATGAAAAGTTCAAACAAAATAAATAACCTGCAATAGAATTATTGGGGAAGATATATAATGAGAAGATTTGAGGAAGATAATGGAGGTCTTGCATCTAGGTTTCAAAACAGCTATTAGAACGTCAATATTTAGTGCTTGTCAACAAGTTGTCAAATTTCAATATCAACCAATATCCTCTCCTTTTCACATTTCCCTATAATCTTTCTCCACTTCTAAACCACACAAGTTTTGTGGGTTATGGATTTCGTGCCTAGCCTAGTTAGAACCATTAGAGGTGCACTAGACGATCTCAACTATTTTGGCACCTTCCTAGCACCTTCCATAATTTTTTACCATGACAAAGTATTAGTAATAATAATAGAAAATAAAGGAATGTACAATCCATGATTATGAATTTCAAGGCTAAAATCATTATAAAGGCTAACACTAAAGCTTGGTTTTTGTTTGGAGACTTCCAACCTAAGGCATGTAATCTACCATATCTCCGTAGTCTAATTAATTATCATCCCTTCTTTTTTTCATCTTTTATAGAAAACCCATTATAATAATTATCATCTTCCATGGTACAAGCAATATCTAGTAAATAAAACGTGAAATTAAACAGTACTTAAAACTTGCCAGTTTAGTTCTTTTGTGTGCTAGCTGGAGACGGTGGAAAAGGATCAGTTGGACTATTATTCACATATATAGTAGAGTTTCTCTACCACAACATTCTTCCTGCTCTAGAAAAAAAGATTAAGAAATTGAATTCAAAAGGAAATTAATTACTCCAAAATAATAATATGTAATCCAAAAAAAGGACAAAACTTGTAGTGTAATATATAGCTCCATGTAAATCCAACGCTTCAACATATAAGACTTCATCGTATTTAGTTATATCCTGATGTTCTAGAAAAAGAGAGCTTAAAAATGATTGATTGTTTCTCCGTCATCTAAGTCTTTTTAGTTTGGAAAATTTTAGTTGGACAAAAAAATGGCCAAAAAAGTGACAAAACTGACATGTGTGTTATGTGATAAGTAATGATGTAAAAGTAATGTGATGTGTTGAAAAATAGAATTGTGTCATGTCATGTCAGTTTTGTTAGATTTTTTGCACGTGTGTTTGTTCAGATAGCACTACTCATTTAGTTTACCCCTAACTCCAATCTAATGGTGATTAATTATAGGAATTCTCCCAGCTATTATTTTCTGAAATACTAATACTAAATCGATTAACATAAAAAATTTTTCATTTATTTACACCAAGAATACCCCTGTCATATTCGAAAATGGTACTGCCAAATGCTTGTTAAGCGTAACAAACCACCAAGGATAGATGGCCTGCATTTTTTGGAAATTCCAGAGGCTGACAAGTTGAGTTTTGATTTCCTAATCTTTTTACTGCCAAATCTACAGGCCAGAACCTTACTGAAGCTAGGCTCCATTAGTTGGCGATGAAAATTTGATAAAGCTCAAATTAAGAAGAGTATTAATGTTCAGAAAAAGAAAAAATTCAAGAAAAATTATTACAATGATCCTTAATTAATTTCTATTTATAAAGGCAATCCTCCGTCTGTAACTTGCTTTGCATTGTTTATCCTTGAAATAGTAAATGAAAACAAGCATTAACTACAAGGAACAATAAAGTTTATCAACTTCATTCACTTAAAGTAACTCATTATTAATATGACAGCATCTTGCATTCACCTGATTTGACCAACAAAAGCCAATTAACGAAATTCATACTGTTTGGTGATCGTCAACACTCAATACAAAATTATCACATGTTATTATCTGATAAACTAAATGAACCTGTAATGTTGTTTTCAGTTTTGGCCTAGCCCACTTCACTTTTATTTTTTGGACCACATTTGATCAACCTGGCCCATGAACTTAAGCAGCGGGTGTTTTGTCCGTTAGATCTAGGGATCTTATCACAGCTGTTGATTGTGTTGTATGTATTTGGCCATCTTTCGCTCTCTTGGCAGACTGTAAGTTTTACGCCTCTTTGTGTTTTAGGGTTAGCAGCTCTCGAAAACTTCCTCTGTAAATTTTCTCTCAAAGTGAGTGTTTGGAGTGTAGATCCTTAGATTGTCAGGCTGATTTTGTGTTGTGTGCGCAAACTTGTATTGTAAAACCCCCCTTGGTATTTTCGGTTATAGTGTTTCTGGAAGCATATCCACCATGATGGAGCTCCAACGGTAGGAGTAGGAGTACCATTGATTTGGTACTGCGAACCTCACCGAGGTCTTAAAGGCCAAACGTTAAACTCCCTGTGTTCTGTGATTTACTTTATGTTGGCATTGGGTTCTTTGGGGTTCTTTGGGGTTTTTTGTATTTCCTAGGACGTTTTGTTTAACAGAACCAACCATCTAGAATCACAGGACGCTATTGCTTGGTCCGATGTGCGTAACTATATAAGATCCGCCGGTTTGACATCTTTCTTCCACTTATAGTAATGGAAGTTATTAAATCTCCTATGTTAGTAGCTTAGTGAACAAATATTGCCCTTACTTTTGGTACTTTACTCTTACCAATTGTTGCTAGTAAAATTTCAAATATCTTTGTCCAACTATTTAAGTTGAATATCATTTAACAACTATTTTCTCATCCTAGTATCTTAATCCAAACTCTAACTTCCTATACCATAATAATAAGGCAACTTTCAAACAAGAGCATCCATTTCACTTCTAAACGTTCCTACAATATGGTGACAAGTGAAAACATGGAGATACTAAGAAAAACTAAATGAGGAAAATTCAAACATATCCATTCCGATGACCTCAAGAGGGCAACGTTAAGAGATAAATCCTATACGTTGAAATATAAATGTTAACCAGGATTTCATGGTATTAGAATCTATTAATTACGCTTTAATCCGATGAAGACTCAAACAAACACACATTTCTCTAGTTATCGTCTTGTGGGTTTATGAAGGTTAAATCCAATGAAAGCATCTCCAATGGGAGATGTCTTTCAAAAAAGTCATACACATACAAAAAAATAAAGTGGACTCCACATGTTTTCTACTTTCTTTTATTTTTCTTTTTTCTTTTAATCACTTTTCTCTTATTTACACCAATTTATCCTCATTTTTCTGTCTTAAGGTCAACAGAAGGTCTAAAACCACACCCCAATGTCCACCTTCTCCACTACTATTTTATTATTATTTTTAAATTTCTATCTATCGCTCTCCTCTTTTTCACTTTTCCCGCTTTTTTCCCTACACCCCTTTCCACCCACTCATTCATTTTAAATAATTATCTCCTCACAATCTCTATCCTCTTCACCTTCACCTTCACTCCCCCCATATTGGAGATGCTCTGAGTAATTAATAATTATGCTCTCGTAAGAAGGTTGTCATAACCAGTGAAACTTGCAAAAACTTATGCAGTCTGATCATGGCATCCAAGTTAGTTTTCTATACCCTTGATTAACCTTCTCCTACAACCCCTTTAATTTGTAATGCTAATAAAAAAAAATAGTGAAACTTAGGTGTGTTTGTTAATAATATTACCTTTTTTTCTTTAATTTTATATTTCACCCCAGTGGCACGAATGGCAAGTACCTGCACGTGATTGGTTAGAATTTTTATTTTAATAGATAAAGTCATAAATTTGTAAAAGTGGCTAACTCTTCCCTTTCTTAGTTCTAGATTATTTTTCTTTGTTTTTGGCAAATTCGTTATTTTTTTTTAAATTAAAAGATGGTCAAGTTGGATATCTAATTAAAGATTTCTTCATGAACTTTAATATATGAATTAAAGTCCAAAATCAAAATTTAAATATATCATCTAAAAAGTGTAAAGATCAATTTAGTCCTATACAATATTTTTAACTACTCAATTTAATTTAATCTCATTGTTTATTAGTCTTTACTTGTTAAACTTACCCATAGTGAATTCTCTCCAAATTAGTCTAATTAAGTATTACAAAAATAACAAAGCTACCATGCGCTGGATTATGAAAAAAATTTAATGCAAAAATAATAGCTAGATATGATTACTGAATTTCATCTTTAGCAAAGCTAGAACTAAATAGTAAACTATGTTAAATTCAAAACAATTTTAATTAATTCAGATTTGTGTTCACAAATTCTAATTTCAGAAATAATTTCCTAGAAAATTGACATGTCTGTTTTCTCATTGGAATTATAACGGATCTTATAAAATAAAGAATTAAATTTGTTGAGTGAAAATAAATGTAAATTCTAAACTACACTTTTTTTTTTTGGGGATCTAAACTGTATATTCACTATTGCTAGCTATTAGATTATAAAATTAAGGTCTAAGAAATAAGAAAGATTACCCGCAGTTATTCCTGCCAAGACCCATATATAGTGTAACAACATGTAAGTAGGTTTCTCACACCCAAGGTCTAGATTCAATCCCCTCCCACACACTCCATTTGTAATGTTCAAAAAACAAAATAGTAGTATATGCTTTTATATATAAGAACAATATCCGATTATAGTGTTGTCTTCATCCTGTATACCTTCCTTGTATTCGTGCCATTACGGATTACTAGAATCCACAGAAATTTATTTTTGAAGCATTAGAAAATCATCAGTCATTATTTTCTGAGTTTCCTTTTCCTTTTTCTTTTATTTCCCGTAATTATAGAGCGGTATTGGCCATACCCACAAAAGTTTAAAGATATTTGCCTCTATATACTATAATACAATAAATAGTTTACTATAATCCTAGTCCATTTATTGTTTACCAATCTCAGTTATTTCTACTTCTAATATTCGTGGTACATCATCTAGCTGTGAAGGAAATCCCAAAATTGCCACCAAAAAAAAAAAACGAAAGGAAAAAAATAAATACCACAGACTAACTATTATGCATTTCCAAGGAGCGATGAAGAGGTAGGCGAGTACATGGATGGGCACTTGGTCAGTTCTATTTGCAGCCACAACTGAAAATAAACCGACCACTGCCAATTTGGGAAACTATGAACCTAAACCGATCGGTTCAGTCGGATCATTGGTTTTCCTTGGTTTTCATCAACTTTTCTTGAGTTCAACCGAGATTTTTTCGTTTTTAGGTTGTTTTTTTTTTCAATTTGGCAAAACTATGAACTGATATATGGTATGGAGATAAGAGGACAAAACGAGGAGAGAAATAGATGTAGAAAACGTTGAAGAACCAAGGAATGAATGGTAGATTGCACAAAAAGAAATAGAGAACATTAAAAGCACAATAGGGCTTTGACCTAAAAAGAAAAGGTTTCGTTTGGGTTACTGGGATTGGCAATGGGATATCCGCCCATGGCCATCATTTATGAGGGTAGAGTGTGCGGTTCATCTTTTAGTTTTAGGTAGGCGGACTCTGGCCCCCTAATTGACTCATTTTTTTCTATGGAGAATCAATAGAAAACAACCAAATACATGTGACTTAGTATATTTTTAATTGGTTCTCAGTTTGATATAGGAGCCCAATCTGACTTTATAGAAAACACCTTAACTGACCCGCCAAAGTTTTTTTTTTAGTAAATAACTATTGAAGTAAAGGGGGATTCAATATCAAAAGTATTGCTATAGGGACACAGCCCCCGTTCATCAAGCATCAATTAAATCAGACCAAAGATCTGAGAGCATATGTGAAGAAGAAAAATGATGTATACCAAAAGATTCAAAGTAAATGAAGTAGAAATAATAATTTGACTTACCATATCTTGGCCTTGGAAGTAAATTTTCAGTGGCCATTGTTCCTAATCGATTCAGTAGATTTAAATAAAATAGAGGATCTAGCGAACATCATATAAAATCGGATGGAAGCAAGCTGTAATAAAAAAAACAGCAAAATGCATTAAACCAAGAAAGAAGATATGCATGTGCGTGGCTATGCATATGGAAGAGCAATAGAGAATTTGGAAGATTAGGAAGAAAAGAAATCAAAAGTGGGAGCGAAATAAGGAATGGGGAAAAGAAGAATGAATTGAGAGGCGGCGTCACCATGTGCATTTTATTAGGGTTTCTGTAGTAATGGTAACGGGTAGGTCGACAAAATAATTATTGCCCTACAAAAATAAATTGCTACCATTCAATATGCGAATTTCGAGGCAGAGTAGATTGTAGAGTAAATTGAATTGACTTTATGAAATTGATTTTTATAAAATGTATTGATCTATTGTGACCCAAATTCTCAGCCTGATGATTTACAGCCCATTAGTTGGCCCATTACAAGTCTGGCCGTTGGATCTCCATCATCTAATCCTAGCCATTATTGCCTTTATATTTATACCCTAAGTCTCTTCATATTAGGGTAATCTTTCTTCCAATCGCCATTTTCAACTTCTGTGTTGATGATTATCTCTGTAACTTTATTTTACAAATTTTCTCTATAAATCCCTGAGTGATCTTCTATGAAATTCTTGAGTGACTTTCTATAGTGAGGATCTTGTGTAACCTAGGTGTGCTCTATCTTATTATATTGTAACACTCTAGGGTTTATGTGATTAGTAAATATTAGGGCATTTCTGGGGGCTAATCTTAAGTGATCTTATGAGATTCGTTGTTCATTTTTTGTGATTGTATCTTTAATTGGGTTGTTATACTACAGCAGCAGATCTACTCTTGTAGAGCCTTGATGGCAGGACGTAGCAATTCCTAATTGGGGATTGTGAACCCGTCAGGGTCTTCTGACCAAACAGATTGTGTGTTCTTAATTTCTATTTCTTGCACTTTACAATTTATTGATTCCACTGCGCTTAGAATTTGGGTACTCGGTGATGGGGTTTCTGCATTTGTTGACACTACAAGCAGTATCAGAGCATATCAGAGCGTTTGTTAGTATTGATCGACTCTGAAATTTACCTCTTTGCGGTTCGTCACTGAGTCTGAGACTCAGAGTTGTAAGTTTTCTTTATGAATTTACTTTCTATGAATCTTATCCCTGATTAGGGTTTTCTTTTGCAATAATCCTAATTTGGGTTTTTCATTCTAAAAAACCCTAATTATTGTAGTTTGATATTTCTTGATTCTTGAGTAAATTATTTCTGTTACTTCCTCATTCTGTGTGGATTCTGCATAAGATTTTACACTCTGGTTTTTTTTCCTTTGATCGCCTTGATGTGGATAGCCCCTTGACCGGAGGACTTATATGAAAATCTTGATATTTTCAACAAGTTGATTTAAGATATTAAAAACTGTGTTGATAAAGGTATTGATGAATATAAAGCTATTATTCTGTTGAATGTCATACCTGATATTTATAAAGTTGTTAAATCTGCAATTAAGTACGGAAGAGATATTGTGACTATCGATACTGTTATGAATGCCCTAAAGAATAAGGAACATGAGTTAAAAGCTGAAAAGAACTATGGTGAAAGTCGTATGATAAAAGGAAGGTCTCATACCAGAAATAATAACAATAACAACAGCAATGGGAATAACACTCATAAGGGTCAGAATAACAATAAGAAGAAAGGAAAACCTAGGTCCAAGTCTAGGTCTAATGTCAATAATAGAAATTGCTATAACTGTGGTGAAAAGGGTCATTACATTAAGGAATGTACCAAGCCGATTCAAAACTAGAATCAGAAAAACAAAGTCCCAAATCAGTCTAACTTAGCCTCTGCCCCTGGTGAGTCTTTTGGTGTGTGTATGTTACTACTGATGGCAACATTAATTCCGTGTCTGAACCTATTAATAGCATTGAATGGTTGTTAGATTCAAGTTGTACTTTTCACCTATCACCATGTAAGGATGTTTTCCATAACTATAAGAGGGTGACTAATGGGGTTGTTACTATGGCAAACAAACAAGTCTTTAAGGTGGAAGTAATAGGTGACATTACCCTTAGGTTTGACTCTGGTTATGTTTATACCTTTATGAATGTTAAGTATGTCCCAGAACCTGGTAATAACTTGGTGTCATTATCATTTCTTTTTTTCTATCGAGGTTTTGAAGATGGCTTCATGAAAGTGTTCAAAAGAGCCCTTTTTGCCTTTAAAGGACCCATCAAGAATGGTTTGTATGTCTGTAGAGGATAAGCTAAATTTGCTCTTGCTGTAGTTGCCTTTTATGCAAAAAAAAGACAAAACAGACCTTTAGCATAAAGGTTAGCCCACATGAGTGAAGAAGGTTTATATCTTTTGAGTAAACAAGGCATCAAAATAATCATTTTGTGAAAACTGCATATTTGGAAAATAACATAAAGAGTTTGACAACTTTTGTGAGAAAAATGGCATAAAGAGGCATAAAACTATTCCTTATACCCCTCAGCAAAATGGGGTTGCTGAGAGGATGAACAAGACCCTGCTAGAAAAGTTAAAGTGCATGCTTACCTCTGCTGACCTTGGTAAACCCTCTGGGAGAAGCAGTTATGACTACTAGTTATCTAATAAACAAATCCCTTTCTATTGCCTTAAATAGCAAGACACCTTAGGTGGTCTAGTATGGCAAACCAACTGATTATTCTAACTTAAGATTTTTTGGTTGTGCAGCCTGCTCACATCAGAAGGAGGATAAACTTGGCCCTAGGTCCCAATAATGTGTTTTTCTGGGATACCCAAAAGGGGTTAAAGGTTACAGATTGTGGGTAAGAAGCTTACCTAATTTTAAAGCAATTATAAGTAAATATGTCATTTTAAAGGAAAATGAAATGCCATATTTACTTATAA
>CAVNYN010204880.1:0-27256 GCA_963692815.1 Nyctanthes arbor-tristis
ATATTTTGCCAAGGAACCTTTTTTTTTTTTTTTTTTTTTGGGGCTCTTTCTCTCATACCGTATATAAATCCAGCAAGATCTCTGTATCTGATATGCCTCTTTCCTCCAAATTCATGAAGCTTGGCTACAAGAGCATTTGCATATAGAGATATAGCTGTCGCCAAAATCAAACCGACAACGCCTCCTATCCAACTCAATGGTACCATGACAGTACCAGAGTATCCCAGCACATACGCACTGTTAATACCCGTAGTCAGAACAAATCCCACTTGAAACCATGAATCTACATTAAGGAAAATATATGGGGGGAAAGAAAAAGAAAAAGGAAAAGGAAAAGAAAAATGTGAGTGGATATTACTTCTATTGTATAACTTCTATTGTATACATTCAAGTACCAGAGACCGACACCAAGAACAGAAAGAAACATAAAACGAAATTCCCGTAGTCATGCATTTACTAGATGGTCTGGAATCGAACACAAGCGTCCTCTCAGCACATTTTTGAAGACACAGAGACATATACACATCATCAACTCAGATTGTCTAACACCAACTCTTAAGTCTTTTAGCACACATTTCACGTGTCAATTCGTCATATGAAGTACAAGACTGAATCATTAAAAGGACAAAACAATTTAAAACACTCATTCATTTTAGCTGCCGAACACTAATTGATCCCTTAAAAGTAATTCCCATGCTTGAAATTCTTAACAAGAAAATATCATGTAACATTGGATGCAAAAGACCCATGCTTTGACCCTTATGTCGTCGACAATAGCAACATCAACCGAATGCAAATAAAGACAAAAGAATAAACAAACAAAAACAACTGCTGATTTGCTGGGAAAAAATAAACTTTTGAACACAGATAACCAGGACATACACAAATATCAGAGTACACAAATATCAGAGCCACAAACAAAAATCGAAATTCAGATTCAGAAATTGAAATAGGGATGCAAAGAGATGTAAACCGCTGCTGATTTGATGGGCTGTTTCAGGAATCTCGACGGCCAAATGATCACCAGAGTGGACCTTCCCTGGCGACCCAGACCCTCCTTCAATCGTTCCTCGGCCGTCCATATTCAACTCCACAGTCTCTGTTTCTCCACCGCCCAAGAGCAACACTCGCTCCTCCTCAATTGTTACGCTTCCCAAAGCCAGCCTGCTTCCTCCTCTCTATTGCACCCACTATTTATTACCCACCAATCCCTCCACACTACGTTAAAAAATTCACATCAAAATAAAAAACCCAACAGCTGAAATTAAGAATTTTGTTCACACCAATCTTTGTGCGTGTGTGTGAATTTTCAAGAGAAATGGCGCACATTTCCATGAATATCGTTTATGTATTGGGATTGGTTGCGTGTCAATAATTGCGTATCAACTGGCACTCGGTCCTATAGGGTTGACATTTTGACTAATAAATTGTGCCCGTCGACCTCGCTCGGCGGTTTGATCAACGGTCAAGTTTCCGACACGAGGCGTGTAAATCTGTAGGGATTAAGGGAGCACGTGTAGAGAATAACGATCCGTTTCCTTGTTAGATCCTGCTTTTCGCCGGTTCGGTTTTTCGCAGATTTCCCCTGCTGCTTGTACAAATAATAATATCCAATCATTTTTTGTACAAATAATAATACCCAGTCGTTTTTTTTCTTTTTAAAGAATTGTAAAAAAAATAATGATATGAATCACCAATCATGTCATGTAGTATGTCATCATTAAGTGTAATTATAGAGATATTTGACTAATTTTTTTCTTTTAAAAAAGTTGACCTTCTCATTTAATGGCACATGGTCATAATTATCATTAGTAATTGATAGCACTACTGCGTAAAAAAAGTTCAAAAATTAGAGGATGTATTTGCAGAAAGTCATAAATTTTGACTAATTGCATTCATTTGAAATTAGAAAAAAAAAAATACCTAGGATGGATTAAAAAGTATCTCCCACCTACTTATGAGTCATAGATACAGAATAATGAAAAATAACCACATATATCGTCTCAATTGAAATTGAGAATGCGTTTATGAAATCACCTCACATTGGCACAAACTTTTGTCCTAATCATTATAACACCTGTGTTTCCCAAGGTACAAGGGGTATGATGACTTGACGTCATCCTCAACTTTTTCAGCTTATCACTAGTAATCTGTTGAATGTTCAAACTCAACGATGGCAACTAAAAATGAGGGTTACACTCGTTACATGACCTTAAAATACTCTAATGCCAGACGTTTGGCTGTATCATATCGTCATATGCTTATGTGGTGTGCCAAATACTTGTTATCTGGCATGTCACGTCGTACATTATGTTGTGGCGTGTTAAATGACACACATCTAACATGTCATATAAGTGTCTTAGGGCAATTAGATCATTACTCCTTTTTTCCCCTACGTAAAAAGAAATGTTTCACATGACAACACTATTTTTGTGTTCTTCAAATTTTAAGTTGAATATTTCTCTTGTCAACAATCGATATTATTTTATTATATTATTATTATATACATTAAAACAATTAAGTTTTCATTTAACTTTTTTCCTCCCAAAAACAATTATTAAATTGGGATATCTCATCTTAGTCGTTAGTTTAATCTATTAATCATGGTCATTGATTTATGTTTTAAGTTTTTAATTTATTACAAATTTATATAGGGTTAATTTCGCAAATCATCCTCAACCTTTAGGTTAAGAACCAGTTTCGTCCCTAACTTTTTTTAAGACACACCACATCCCCCAACCTTTAAAAAATACACACAAATCGTCCATATTGCCACTATTCCGCCAAATTTTTATAAAAAAAACGATTATACCCCCGATAAACATTTTAAACTTTTTTTAAAAATAACAAAAAACTAAAAAAACTCACACCACCCCATGTCTCCCTTGCCGCCGGAATAAACAGGGGGGTGAATCCCCCTATTTTGCTGCCATATGGCAACAAAATGGGAGGATTCACCCCCTTCCCCCCCTAAAAATTTTTGCCAGAAATGACAGCAAAATGGGGGGGGGGGAATCCCCCCATTTCTGCTAGAAATGGCAGCCATTTGGCTGCCATTTCCAGCAGCATTTTGCTGTCAGAAATGGCAGCAAAATTTTTTATAAAAATGTTTATAGGGGGTATAATCGTCTTTTTTATAAAAATTTGGCGGAATAGTGGCACTATGGACGATTTGTGTACATTTTTGAAAGGTTGGGGGCTGTGGTGTGTCTTAAAAAATGTTGGGAATAAAATCGGTTCTTAACCTAAAGGTTGGGGACGATTTGCGAAATTAACCCATTTATATATTCCCTTTTTATCTTTCATTTCTTTTTTTTTCATGTCCTATTTTTATATTATTTATAGATATGTTTGATTTAACTTATTATTATCACTATATTTTTAATTTTTATTCCTTTTATCACTATATTTTTCCTTAGTCACTGTATTTTTCAATTTTTATTTTCAATTGGAAATCTGATTTTATTCCATGGCTAAGCCATGAAATTTTATTCCTCTTTTTTTTCATGATTTTTATAAATTGGAAAACTGCTTTATTCCTTTTTCATATTTCATGCCATGAAATTTTAATCCTTTTTTTTCATGATTTTTATAAATTGGAAATCTGCTTTATTCCTTTTTCAGATTTCATTCATCACTAACACGGAATAAAATTAGATTACCATGGCTTATCATGGACAAAAGTTCATATTATTATTTTTTTTAAATACTTTGATTATATTCTTTGAGAAAATATCGGGTACTCCAGATTAATTATCGACTCGCACATTGGTTCAAGGATCTCAAAGATGGGGCTCAAGATCCCAAGCGTGAGTTTTTCATTTGTCTAGAGTATCATAATAAATCTTTTTTTTTTTTGTATTCTTTCCGTACAACGTACGGGTGAGAATATAGTTCATAATATATCCACTTGCTCCCTCTATCTCACAGAGATAGGACGGTAAACATTTTCACACAAATTAAGAAATAATAGGTAATGTAGTTGGAATATTTAATTTTATAAGAATTTTTCCATTTTAGCTTTTTTGCCTAATTAATGATTTGAAACTAATTCTAATGAACAAATTGAGAGGGATTAATGTCAATGTGGAATGTCAAAGACTGGTTGCAAGTGCCAACATTGCATTGAATGGAGTAGATTGCTTGACTAGTTTTTCTCAATATTTTGGCACCTAATTAGTTTAATGACTAATTAATTAAGGGTGAACATGGAGCACAAAAAAATAAATACAGGTTCGATATAGTAAGTAATGTATCTTTGTGGAATAGATGATGATAGTATATTGAACTGTTTTTACGAGATGAAAAGAGTATAATAATTATTCATCTTATTCAATTGCCAAAAACCAGTGATTCTGAGTTGTGGGTCAAAGAATCAAAGTCGCCACCTCAAGTTACCGTCCACAGCCCATTCCACTCCACAAAGATATTGCACCATAAATACTATTGGTCCTCAATTTATCGGCTGAATAACAAATTAGTCATCGACATTTTGGATAGTGGCAGTTCGTCCGTAGCTTATGTTAGAAGATAAAATAGAAAGAATTCACTATCAAATTTTGGGGAAAAGAGAAGAAAGAAATAGTGGACAGGGACATTCTAACAACTTCTTACAAAGGATTAGGGTTAAGAGTGTCTCTAAATCTAATGTTACCAAGACTGGAAAACATTAAATTCCATATGGTTTGGGGAAAAAGGAAAAAATACCACGATGACCCAATTGGGTTTTTCATTCATGGTTGGAGTACGGGGAATAATAATAATAATAATTGTAAAACTATTATTATGCTCATCTTTTATGGTTCTGATTGAAAGCATCTTCTTTATGTTATCTTATTATGAGATCATGACAAAGAAAGAATATAAATGAAGGGCAGAGGATGGTAGCCACCGGAAAGAGATATTATTGTAGATTTTGAGCAACTAAGTCCGATGTCACATTGTTATTGCTTTTCTTAAATGGAAATACGAAATGACTTAACTGAAAATGATAGATTGAGAAATATTTATGACTCTAATCTTTTAAATATATATATATATATATATATTCATGACTCGAATAATACATGTGGATAAAAACATATATATATATATATATTTGCAATCTATAAAAATATTTTTATAGGTTTGTATTTAGGAAACAAGAAAATATGTATATAAAATGACACTCAGTAGAAAGAAGGACAATATAAATGAGATTTGAAAAAGATCTAGAGTTAACCGCAGACTAAAATTAATCTAGCGTAAGATGTATTGCACACATGTGCTAGGTCGGCACTAAACCGCCAACCCCGCTTCTTATCTAATTCAACAAAAAGAAAAAATGAAAAAGTAAAGAAGAAAGGTCATCTGCAAATTATAATTGTTCAAAGTTGAAGGCAAAAGATTGAGATTTAACAATAATTTATCGCAGTACTATATAATAAATGATTGAAGAAATATTTTATCACTATTTTCATCCACTACAAAATCATAGAAAAGCAACAATGATAATGCAAAAAAAAAATCTTAATTATGTTCTAATTTATTTAGGAAGTGGAAAAGGTTTTTCCGCAATTTCCAAACTTTATTTTAATTTAATTTGTTAAATGAAAAGCAATAAAGTTATGATCAATTGGTTATACTTGTTGGACCAAATTGACTATTGATTAATGATTGAAAGCGTTCCACTAAAGATTCTCCAAAGTATTTATAGAGATTTTATACTAATTAATTATAAACAAATGGTAATGATTGCATTGATCATAAACATCGTCGTACTAGCACTTACTGAAAAATCAATTCATCTTTAATTTTTAATGCCAAATTATTTTCATATAATGTAGAGTTAATTCTTTTTTTTTTTTAAATAATAACAGCAATGTATAAATTTACACGATCCAGGGAGCCCCCGTAAACTGAAATATTGTGGGAATTGACGAGTTGGATTGAAATAAATCATAATTCAAACATGTACTTAGCTTCAAAAAATTAGTTCACGAGTAATGAATAAGAAAACATATTCAAACATGAGTGGAAAAGTTTGATATTCACTTTTTGAAAATTAATTTTGTGAAAACGGATTCTCTCGGAGAATATGTGTGGTTGAAGTGTGTAAAAATTTCAATACCCCTAAAAACTAATATTATTTGTCTAAACAAGATACTAATTTTAAATTTAGTTGACATTTTATTGTTGCATGTTGAATAAGAGGATATTTTTATGTATTTAAAAATTATAATCATTCACTCATCTTTCAATGTGAAAATAACAACTTAAGAAAAAGGCCGATTTAGAGAGTTGGCTAAAGCCTAAAGATGAAGGGACCCAGTTGGCTGAAGCCAAAAGTGGACCGCTCCAAGTAATCCACCTTCTACAAAAATTACTTCTCTTGTGCTCCATGTGAAATGATTCCTCCGATTTTTTTATGGACCCAAATAGGCTCCATAAACCATAAAGTCGGATTGAGTTACTATGTGGAGCTCGAGAACCAACAAGAAATAGCCAAATTACGTATTAGGTGATTTTGTTGTTCTATAACTTCGTTGTTTTCTATTAGTTCTCAAGCGATCTGACTCCATAGACATTAACTGGATTAACTACCATCCACAAATAGTAAAGTTACAAATTTACATATTGTTTTGTGAAATCATACATGTGGCGGCTTGTGATTGATAGTGGTGGCTCTTTTCTTATTAAGAAATCTAAATTTCTCTACATTTAGTCAATTAAAGAAATCGCCCGTTAACGCCATGTTTGTGGCGGGTCATTTAGAGGGAACTTTTGCTACTCGATATATACCTTAAAAAAGGGGCCTGAGATGAGGGGTCAATTAGGCGTTAACAAATGGATCTTTAAGCTTTGAGATGGTCATCCAGTGCCTTCAATTCACCAAGCAGTACGCAGTGCCTTAAATATTGTCAAACATTCTAAACACAAATGCCACAATACACAGCAGAAACAAGGAATAATTACACCACTACCATCTTACAAAACAAATTCATCCATTCACTTTCGGCTTCCATCCTGCAATCACATACTTCTTTTCAGCCTTTGTTTGCTGGAAATACTCAGCAACTGCACAGCAATCAAAGGAAACAGAATAGTTTAGGCGATCTTGAAAACTCTCCACTGTGTGTCTTAAAACACACACACACACACATTTTGTTTTGGCAATAAGTTACTTATTTTATTTGTTGCTGTATCAGCTCTGCTACCAGAAGTTCATGGAAATTAGAATAGGAGGGAGCACTCAAACATGATAGTTCTGCTTCTGCATCTTCAGAGAGAAGAGGTAGCAACCTTCTAGCTGTATACACATATTTTCTTGACTTTTCTCCTAAAGAAACTTGACCTAATAACCATAACTTAAACAATTTTCTTGTTCCATCATTTAAAAGAGAGAGTTATATTGATAATGGTCTGAAATAAATATGCTAGTACAGGGATGAATGGGCAGGCAAGAGACATTGAATTATCAAGCGGAGTATGTAACTGTTTCTCCCGAACTAGGTTTGAGCATCGTTGCAAGCATTATACTTAAACCAAGTAATAATTATAAATAGATTTCCGTCCATTATGTGCTTATGTTCGAGGTATAACAATATCTGTCCTTGATCAAAACTTGTAGAATCATTGTTAATATCTCAAGTACTCTATACAGTTAAAATCATTTTCATGATGATATTTGAGACTAAATTTCTCCACACAATGTATGACAGGTTATAAGATGCTTAAAATATAAAATTATGGCACATTATAAAAATAAGAATCCCTTTTACTCGGTAGTTTTCACCTTGCTGTTCGATTATTGTTGGTGACCTTGATCCTTCGTTATCGTTCATGAATGTGATCTCCAACAAGCTCGTCATGCATTTGGTATGTAGATCAGTAGATGACAGATTGATGAAGAGAACGACATCAGCTTTCCCGGAGTCAGGGACAGAGCCAATAATTTTGGTGAATCCAGTTGGAAATTCTAAAAGTGAAAATGTAAAATAGTTCATTAATAAACACAAATGCAAATGGCTTACCTTACAATTGTTCTTTATTGGTTTTCATACTCTGAAATCGCTTTATAATGAGTTCATTATCAATCTTCAAAAATATGTCTCTCTCTACATATACAAGAAGGCCATCATTCGTCCACTCATCACCCGTTCGATTGCCCAATCTATCCTTCACAAGAGTCATTGCAGAAAACACTCTCTCCACACTAGCACTTGCAACAGGTAAAAGTAATGCCAAAGTCAAAAGCTTGTAAACCAAATGATATAACCTATTTTTCCTTGTCTGCACTAACTTCTTTGCAAGATCACCCAGGCCTTTCAACCCTTTGAACACGATGTTAGAACGCATATCAACAATATAAGTATCAAGTTGATCCTGAAGTGCAAGAATATCCAGTGTTGAAAAATCTTGCGGATAAAATTCAGCAAGCTGATCTATCAATCTTTTCTTGTCAAAAGCAGAAAACGAGTCTTGTGGACACAAACAAGCTATGCAAAGTAGTAGCTCTATACTTGCCTCCGCGAAACGATCATTCAACTCTTGTAGTTGCAAATCAATCACAACATAGAATAAATCTACGCGGTAATGATGCAAATTTGTCACCTTTGGCAGATTATGTTTTGGGCAACCACGAGGATCACTACGAATAAACATGTCATCCATGTTGGGAACATCAATGCAATGCTTTTGACAAAAATGACAAACATCTTCAAAAAATGAATCCCATCCATCATCTCTCAACAATTGGAGTCGCTGCTTGCCAACTCTCACCAAATCCATTGCATTTACAATATCCTCATCTCTCAATTGTAATGTCTGTGACAACTCATTTGAAATACCCAAGATAATTCTCATCATATGTAAATTGAACACAAAATCAAAGCAATGTGTAGACTTCAACAAATTAAACGCCTCCAATTTCTGACCAGAAGAAGACGAGTCATCTTCATATATCATTTCAAGTACATCACCCACAACAGAGAACATGGAAAGCAAGGTAATGAGAGACATATAATGTGAACCCCAACATGTATCACCAAAATGCAGAAGACTGGTTTTTTCAGTAAGCCCCCATCCATTTAAAATCTCACCCGCCTCAACAATATAGTCTGATTGTTTTTCTCGAAAAAAATCAGCATGTTTACAAGATGCTCCAACAACATTTACCACATTAGTAGCAACACGAAAAAATTCAGCTATTGGAATAGTTTTCTTTGCAACATATACAAGGGCTGGTTGAAGTTGATGAGCAAAGCAATGTATGTAATAGGCACATGGATTCTCCTTTAAAATGAGTGCTTTTAGACCATTGAGTTTTCCCTGCATATTACTAGCCTTATCATAACCTTGTCCTCTCAACCTAGAGATGCTCAAGTTGTATCTAGAAAACATCTCATCAATGGCATCCTTAAGTGAACCTGTTGTGATACTAGTAACATGTTCAATCCCTATGAGACGTTCATTTACATGTCCACTATTGTCTACATAACGTAAAATAACTGACATTTGCTCCTTTAATGACGCATCACGAGATTCATCAACTAAAATAGAAAACAACGAATCACCAACATCTTTCAAGATAACATTAATTGTTTCAGCAGCACAAGCACTAACTATATCCCTCTGAATGTCAGGTGATGTTAACTTGCAATTCTTAGGAGCATTTCCCAATGTCACGGCTTTAATATTGTCATTATGATCAGCCAAAAATTGCAATTGAACTAGAAAGTTAGATTGACAAAACCCTCTGATTCATTGCCACCCTGAAAAAGTAGCCCTTGCCGCAACAAAAGCCGAACACAGTCAACTGATGCATTAAGCCGAGTGAGATAATCATCCTTTGTCTTTTTTGATTGCTTGTGTAAAACTATTTGAATATGTTGTTCTGGAGTCATTAACGCATCACACTTCATTCGAGCTTGATTGTGCTCACTATCATGCTTCCCAACATGAGTTTTAAGCCTCTCTTTATTTTTCCAATAGGTGAACCCCTCGCTAACAAAAGCATCATAACCTTCTGAATGTTTGCGTTTAGCTGGTTTGAAAAGATAACAGTAAAAACAATAGATGGCATCTTTGGATTTACTATACTCCAACCAATCAAATTCACTAAACCAAGAAGAGTTGAATCTTCTATATGTGTTTGCTCCAAACTTCCGTTTGGGGAATGCATGATCCCATGGTTGGCAAGGACCTTTTTGCAAATACGCTCTTCGAACTTGATCTCTAATCTTAGAACTGTAGTTCGAAATCTGAATCCTTACTCCAGGGTCAGAGGGAAGTTGTGTAGGGTCAAATTCTTCAATCATAGTTGAGATGTTCTCAACTATCTTTGAGCTTTCCTCAACTCTATTTGAACTCTCCTCAATCCTATTTGAGCCCACTTCAAAGCTATTTGAGCTTTCCTCAACATTTTCTTCAACAAGTTTTCTTTTAAAGTATCTCTGCATAATCTGAAACACAATATATCAAAAATAATTAAAATCAGTTCAAACAAACTCAAATGCAAAAAACTCCAATTCCAAGTTGTCTGATACTAGCATAATAAGTTCCTAACCCAATTCCAAGCTGTCTAATATAACTTAATAAGTTCCTAAGTGGTTAAGTCAACAAAATTTAGACAACACAATTTACAGAATGAATAGAATATTTAAAAAAAAAAATCTAATTCAATCATAAACCCCAAATTTCATTACTAAATAAAGAATCTTGAAGAAACCCGAAAATCCCTTCTTCCACTCTGTCCCGAAGAGTAACTAGGACCATTTAGTTACTTTTTCATGTTAAACAACACAAATACACAATTTAGGGTAAAATAAAAACTCTAAATATCGTAGAATCAACAATAAATTAAGCAAAAACTTACAAAAGAAGTATAAAACTAGTATTGTGATCTATAATTTGAAGAACTACTAAACTCTTCATAGTTTAAAAAATTAAAAAGATCCAAAAAAAAAAGGAAAGAAAATAGACCAGGGTTTATTACCTTTACTTCACCGGCAGTGTACTGAACGCCGGTTGTCGCCGTTCTAGTCACCGGAATATATCAAATATTGGAGCCCGAATGGAACCAAGTTAAAAAGAGTCGAAGGTCAATGCATCGCGTCTGTTTCTTTTTGTACATACGTATTGTATGTAATGTATGACAATCTGAGTTGTAATGATTTGTAAAAGAAAAAAAGGCAATTGGGAATTAGGAATTGGGCGGGTTCCTATTGTACTTGTTTCCTCCAGGGCCTTCCAAAAAACATGTCCTTTTCTCAGTTGCATTTATTTTTAATTGCATAAAAATATAAATCAAACTATATAATTTAGAGATATAGGTTGCATATAGGATTTTAATTTGCATGCCTTTAGATATTATTATAGGTTAGTTTCCTTGTTGGTTATCCTGTCCTTTGATTGGAAGGTAAGGCACATGTGTTCTTCTCTTTTTATTTTGTAATCGGTTTTTGAATATTAATAAATTCTATATCACGAGTCGAGTCGAGATATTTTCTTTAGAAAAAAAAACTGTAATTTAGTTGAGTTACACTTATTTAGTGTAATTGAGTTGAAATTAATACGTTGCATGTCAAAGTCTATAATATAATACCTGAAAATCAATAACAACATTAAATAATAAAAATCAAAATAAAAATAAGATTAGAATTATAAAATATAAAATACATAATCTTTTTTTGACATGGATAAAATACATAAATTGGTAACACTAAAAATAACAAAAATTGAAACACAAAATGAAATAATTAGATGTTAAAAAATAAAATAAGTTGAAGAATTACATTTTTTTTTTGTTTAACATGCTGACAATTTCTTAGATAAACGAGTAGCATTATTGTAAATATATTAGCCTTCTCATATATGGGGAAGAGACGAGGCATGGTTGGAGTTTCGTCTAAACTTGGGGGTTTCTTCCAAATATAAGAGACGGCCTGATCATGCATGTAATGTGACAATTTCATAAATTCTCATGCATATAATATATGTGATTCATCATATTATGTGAGGTATCAACACTTAAAATTTGACTTCCATTTTTTACAAACTATCACATCTCTTATACTAAAATAACCTTATGGTCATTCTAAGATCGATTCTAGAGAACTAAACTATAACCAACAGTGGCGGAGCAACTTAGGGGCCAGTGGGGTCTTTGGAAAAATAATAATTTGTGCACTTACTTTGTTATTGATCAAAACCCATTATTCATCCACCAGTTTATTTTCTTATTGTTCTGCATAAAATTCAATTCTCTAATTTGAATTGCGTATTTTCAATCTTGCAATCTGAAAAGTTACATGTGTACGACATATTCCCTTGTGCAAAGTTGTTGTGGGTTTAAATCATATTGAAAGTTAAACTATAATAATAACTTTACAAAGTCTTCTTTTTTTTAGGTATTGTATGAAGTTTTGTGTATGTTATTTCATTACATGTAAAAAAGTATCATTATTCTTCTATTTTTACAAGTCTTGTTTTGTGAAAGAAATAAAATAAATCGTACACCACTAATTAAACGGTCCTGACTTTACTACGGGCTTTCTTCGTGGCTCCCCCAGTATAACCGGACTATTCAATGACCACATTTCAATTCCCCAAGGCCCAATCTCTTTCCCACATACATGCTGCCGAAATCCCCAATCTTTAATCGTGTCGTTCCTACAAACAACAAAAATAATAACAATGTTATGTAACATCAGCTTATATGACAGCACACATGACATTAAATAATACGTAAAAAGCGCTAGAGGAGAAGTGATCTAGAGAGAGCTTGATAGTGCAACCTATAGGAATAAAAGGTAAAGCTAGGGGTCAACATTAGTATGGAAATATATAATTGGTTCACATGGTAGTGAGACCTATATTATTAGCCTCAAGGTAAGTTTGATATATATGATTATAACAGCGTGTTGGAAACGTCCACGTAATACATATGGTTTTAACAATGTGTTGCTAAGACTCACTTCTTCTAATGACATTCAAGTAAGTTCTCACACCCTAAATGGATTAGCAATTTGTCACGCACTAATTGTGTATCGCAATTTTCTTTAACTAGCATGTCATTCTTAGTTTGATAGCAATCAAAGGATCACTAGTTCACGAACCATGTTTAAAGTATATATACGTCTTTGTTTACTTTAATTAATTTTTTATTTACTTCAATACAGTTCAATTCATCAAGCCGAGCCTGCTCTAACCCACCCTCCTCCTTGGTCAACAAGTCGTTTAATGAGCCGACTATACACTTACAGCTAGCTATTTCGTTGAGAAATATATGACTGCTTTTTTGTGACTTAGCTAACAAGCATTCAAAATTTTGGATTAAATTGGACGGATTGGCAAGGTGGAGAAAGGTAAAAGAAGGCTGAAATTCGCCCCTTTACCCCCATAACCCAAGAAAAGCCTGGGTTCAATTATCGTCCGCTACAATCCCCATGTAATAGTAAAAAAATATTGCTGAAATATAAGAACAAAATATTTGAAAAAAAAAAAAAAAACCAAGAAAAGAAAAATTTACCCCCAGGTCAGAGATGCTCTTGGAGCATATATGTAGTGCGGGAGGGGAAAAAACTCAAATTTGAGTTTACCCCACAAGTTAAATGGTGTGAAGCCGCAAAAAGCTACTTCTTGGTTGATCTGGATGGAACTAAGGAGTTGTCATTAACAAAGACAAAAAGCCTGCTTTTATTTAAATTATTTCCAAGCAGCAACTAGAGGCCACCATACACCGAAGCAACAGTCTTAAATAGTCGAACACATTCTAAACACAGATGCCACAATACACAGCAGAAACAAGGAGCAATTACACAACTACCATCTTACAACAAGTTCATGCATTCACTTTTGGCTCCCATCCTGCAATCACATACTTCTTCTCGGCCTTTGTTTTCTGGAAAGACTCACAAGCGAAAAGCAACTGCACAGCAATCAAAGGATAACAGAATATTTTAGGCAACCTTGAAATTCTTCGCACTCTGTTTTAACTTACACACACACACGTGCGCGCAAGCAAGCATGCATGTGTAACACCACTCAACTTCAGGATGTTTCGGTCAAAAGTCTTAGAATATTCATTTTGTTTTGGCAAGAAGTTACTTGTTTTATTTTAGATTAAAAATGAACTATCTTTCAGAGATGTCTGTTGCTGTATCAGCTCTGCTACCAGAAGCTTATGAAAATTAGAATAGGAGAGAGCACTCAAGCAAGATAGTTCTGTGTCTTCAAAGAGAAGAGGTGGCAGCCTTATAGCTGTATACACACATATTTTCTTGACTTATCTACAACCTAAAGAAACTAGAGAGAATTATATTGATAATGGTCTCAAATAAATATGCAGGTACAAGGATGAGGAGACAGGCAAGAAATACCTTGAGAGTATGTAACTGTTTGTCCCTAACTAGGTTTGAGCATCGTTGAAAGCATTATAATCAAGCCAAGTAATAAATAGATTTCCATCAATTACTTGCTTCTGTTCGAGGTAGACCAATATTTGTCATTGATCAAAACTTGCATAATCATTGCTAATATCTTTGAGACTAAATTTCTCCACATAATGTATGAGAGGATATAATATGCTTAAAATATAAAGCTTATGGTATGGCACATTACTTAGTCAAATTTTACTCATGTAATTATAAAACTAGTCATACATGTTTGAAGCTTTATTTTAACTTTTCGTGAAAAGCCACAAAAAAACATGTGCCTAGTTACAGCAATCCTGTCTAATATGACACCCAGAATATATACAAGAAAAAGGACGAGCAAAAGAATTGCCAATACCTTCATATAGTTAAGCACGTAAGTCAAGCTTTCAGGGATAGTCCACCCCTTGAAATGACCAAGAGCCACCTCGAGATGGTAAAGCTTTGGAGCCAAACTCAGATCAACAGCACAGATGTTCTCACCATTGATATATGGTCCCTGATCGGAAGTGAAATTCCCAAGTAAGTTTCCTTCCAATAGAAAGAGAACAAGAACTAATAAAAGAATTTATTTTGCATCCATAGTTTAAAATCAGAGCACCTTAGCTTTGAGATGCTCGTCTAGTGCCTTCAGTTCACTAAGCAGAGCCTGTTCTGACCCATCACTGGCATCCTTGCTCTTCAAGAACGTGACAAATGAAGGAAAAATCTTGGAACCCCTGAGATTTCACGGACAAAAGAAATTACTAAATTGCAAAGAAGTACAGAACTGATGTATACATTATTAATAACACAATGGAAAGTACTGACACATTTTGTGGCCAAGAATACATAAAAAACTAAGCCATTAAGAAACGGAAAGATCATTTCCTTTTAACTTCAGTTTTCAATCGCCCAATAACCCCTCATGTGCAGACGGGAGATAGGTGGTCATATTTTTATCAAATACTAAGCAACTGCACAAGTACAATATACAATATTAGCCACATAAGACTCAAGACCATGATCTGTCTCTTTCAGTATCCACAAAAAACACAGGTATTTTACATTGCCTCATAAAACCATTGAAGCATTTTCTTATCATATCAAAGGAGCACTAATCATAACAAAAGAAACAAGTAACGTAAGTCAACACTAGTACTAGTTTTATGGCACTCAAGGGAGGTGCCATTAAATTTTCACATAAGTTGAAATGACAGATCAGAGAACAATAGCCAGCTTCATTTTCAGAAATCAAAAATGTAAAAAGATTCCCAAAAAATTAAAAAAAAAAAAGGAGCATCCAAATAAAATTCCAAGCAATGCCAATTATTGAATCGGTATATTAGTTATTGTGATTAATCTCTGCCTTAAACAGACGGTTTCTTTAGTCAAAATCCCTGGACATAGGCAGATCAGCAATCTAAAACATCTGCATTGCGAGATACCGCAGGCCAAACATGCCACGCTAACATATTAACAAATTAGCCAATAGCCAATTAACTTTAGTTGTATGCTACTCTTATCACTCCAAAAGAAAATTAAGCAACAACAAAGAGGCTAATAAGAGCATAATAACATACAACTTCAACAACAAAAAAACTAAAGAAATCTTTTTCTTTCTTGCACTTACTGAGAAAAATGGGAGAGAAGAGAAGTTCTTACACAGACGAAACTTCAGGAGGAGGCGATAGAGAAGGGTTTGGGTTTTTCTCTTCAATAATACCAACAATCACATCAGAGTCGGAAATCCACTTGCCATCAAATTTTATCAGTGGTACCTTCCCTTCTGGGTTCACTTCCAAGAACCTAAAACCCAAAAAAAAAAAAATGTTTTTATAGACGATAATCAAAAAAACCGATGTTCTTGTAATTGAAAAGACGAAACAGTAACACTACCATTTTGGCTTGTCGGTGAAGTTGATAAGATGGGCCTTGTAAGGAACCTTCTTTTCCTCTAGGGTCAAAAGCACCCTTTGGCAGAACGGGCCTTTAACATTACAAATCAATAATCAATTTTACACATATTTCATTTCTGCTAAAACTCTTTTGAGTGTCAAAAAAGAAAAGGGTGTATAAAAAGTGAATTACAATCGCCAAGAATGTCAGGAGCGCCAACAGCGGCCTTAACGCAGACTTCCACAGCCATGAGAGAAACGGCGACGTTTGATGTGTCACTGGGAGGATTCTAAACGAAACGCAGAGGATTAATGCTCTCCCTAGAACCGGCTATGGTTATTTCAATAGTGCCATGCCGGTGATGCAGGGACAAATTTTCAGGAATCAATCCTATTGTTTGCCTTCACTTAATTTGGGACCATTTCCTTTCAAATATGTTATTTTATTCCTCGAATTGACCTTTTACAGCACCAAAGAGCCATTTTCCCCCACATTAAGGATTTTATTTTTCCCCTAAAGTTTATTAACTTTATTATTAAACTAAATAATAGGAAAACTTTCGAGTTTTTCAAAAATGTTTGAGAGTTTTGAAAGAGGTTTTGCAAATGAAGGAGTAAAAACCATCTCCCGTTATATGTTTGGTAGAACTATCTTGTCAGATATATATTTAGCAGAAAATTATTAGACAATTTACAATTGGGTTATTTGGTGTGATGATGTGGCCGACGACGTATGACGAGAAATTGAAACTAAAGAGGCAAAAGCTATTAAACTTCTCATCAAGGTTGGGATCACAACCCAAAAAAAAAAAAAAAGAGAGAGAGAGAGAGAAAGAGCATGAATGTTGCCAGTTTGAGGAATTTTGTTGCTGTTCTATTGTCGGTTATTATTTTGAGGGAAGTGGTTCGGAACTTTTTCATGTTTGCAGTATTTTGTCCCTTTCCATTGTTTTGTATATATTAAAAATTACTCGAACACCGCATAATTATGGCATGTCAAAGATTTTCTACTGTCTTAAATTTAGCCACTTCAAAAACTAGGACAAAACTGTTTTATTATGATTTGTAAACATAGATTTAGTCGCTTAGACAAAAGTTCAACAGTCAACGACTCTTGTTTATTGGTAATAAGGCAATAGATAATTGGAAGTAAATAATGAAAAGTAATAGTAAGGGAATGCGATGGAATGAATAAATTAATATTCTCAATTTTGTAATGGTCTCATATGATTTTGATATCAAGTGTTCAACAGGTTTTGAGTTCTCTGAATTGCGTTTTACTTCTAACTAAGATCCTAATCTTCCATTTACTAAGCTAAAATTTAGCAAGTAATAATTTTTAACTAGTCTAATTCGGAATCCTTTTACCTCTACCATTTCTTCCTTTTGGTCTTCCTTAACGCCAATCTACTTCTATTTTAAGCTGCCCCCGGGCATAGCTCAGTGGTTGAAAGGATGAGATTGAGATAGTCTCAGCTGAGCTAGCAGCCGCAAGGTAAGAGTTTGATTCCTGCCAAGGGAATGAAATGGGCTTCTTGTAGGTATTATTTTAACAACAGCTCTCAGACTCTGCTCTACTGAGACACATCTTGTAATTTACATCCTCCACCAAGTTCTAGAGGCAGGGCGGTGGGGCCCCTCGGGATTGGGGTTCAACTTTTCCCCCCTTTTTTTTGTGACACTTCTACTTTAAGCTTTACATAAAAGTAGAAAAATGGAAAAAAAAAATAATGGAAAAGGGAGAACCCATCACATACTGCCCACTACAAGTGGTACAGATTCTTAACAATTCCAAAAGAGAAGAAGAGATTTTTAAGATTGATTTTTGTGGCCCAATTTTGAGTCCGAATATGTTCTGTTAAATTTGCAAACAAGTGAATGAATGGTGGGACCCAAAAGCATTCTCCACTAGAAATTTGCTAAAGAAATAGAAAATGCTCTAAATAAGGAGATAGATTGCTTATGTAACGGAAATCTAACAAATTGTTATATTTCCGCCACATAAACAGTAAGACTTTTTATTATGAGATAAATAAGGTTATTTAGCCAGACCGTTCTCGACTAAGATGAAAGTACGAATAATGTGATTAGGAAATTTATATATTCAGCCCTTTACATTAACCCCTATGGCATAGTTGGTATACTAAATTAGATTTGATAAAAGATTTTTCTATACAAGATGAATTATGGAAGATGAAAATCATAGCAGAAAACAGTATTTTGTTTGTTGTAGTTCCATCTTATCCAGTCTAAGTCAATTTCATTAAGAAAATTCAAAAAGATTAATCTCTAAAATATCCTCTATCTACAATAGAAAATGAATATAAAAGGAGGGAAAATTTTATAGTACTCTAAGAATGACGAAAACTCGATACTTTTAGCAAATGGAAATGAGACAAGCATATCTTACAGCCTCAATTAAATAAGAAGTTGGTCTATCTGTATCCATTCATCAGTTTCATATTTGCTTTGATAAGATAAGTAAGAGGAACACAATCAGCACAACAACAAAAAAGGGTTCTTTCTTTGTTTTTTTTTTTATAGGGTTTTGAAAAGTACAATGTTTTTTGAAACTATTTCTAAAAGTGCCTCACTCAATTATAAAAATACCCCTACTAAATTTTAATTAGTTTCAATTTTTTATTAAATTTAATTATAATAATAATTATTTTATAATTATTAATAATAGTAACAATCATATAATATAATAATTACTATAATTAGTAGTAGTGTTTTTATAACAAAATCATTGCCGTTGATGTCGCCACCACTAAGTCACTAAAAAAACTAGTACTAAAAACTCTTAAAAAAAATCGTAACACATGGTAACAAAGAAAAAAAATTTGTTACTAGTAAATACAAAAAAATAAAAAACCATAACACACTGTAAGATGGAAAAGAAAGTTGTGCTAGTAATAAATCTCCAAAAAAATACCGTAACATCGTAATGTGGAAAAAAATTTTGGTAACGAAGCAACCTAATAAACTCATTAAAAAAATGGTAACAACAACTCAACAAGTCATGTGAAAATAAAAACAAAAAGAATGGTATCAAAAAAAATGGTAACAACACAAAAAAGGCAAAAAATAATGGTAACACAGAAAAAGGAAAAAAAAACAGTAACAATCTCAAAAAAATAATGCGAAAATGGAAAGGAAAAAGAACGGTAACAATTGTTAAAAAAAAAAAAAAACATGTAAATGAGTGTTAACATTGAAAAAAATACAAGAACACAATGGCAATAAAAAATCGAATTCATGTTGAACAAATTGACCCAAAAAAAAAAAAAGAGGACAGTAATGATCCGAAAAAGTATTATGTTAACACAAAATTGAATCATAAATGATGTGAGTGCAGAAACATAAACATCAAAAAACCCGACCGATATCATGTTATCGGAAATTTTTCTTAAAAAAAAAAAAAGCAAAATCTAAAATGAAATGTTAAAAAGAAAAAAAGAAAAAGAAAAGGCAGGAAAAAATTTCAAAAAAAATGTATTTTTAGATCTTCCGGCAAACAGCAGCAGTCGCTGCCGTTCGCAGCAAGGGCGGTGTTCGCAGCAAGAGGTTGGAGTGCCGCCGCGACAGGGGGAGATGACGGGTGGCGGGCCGGATCTGATTCTCCATTGAACAACATGTGGTGGGCAGTGGTTCGGAGAGCCAGCGGTGACAGGCAGAGGTGGGGCGCGGTGGTGGCAGGCGGAGGTGATATTGAGATGAATGACACAACAAGCAGCAATGAAAAAGCCCAAACTAGAAAGCCGGAGAATGCAAAGTAGTAACAGCAACGCAACTGAAAAAGAGACTGCGTTCGTAACTAAAAAAAAATCAAAAAGAAAGTTCGGACAAGGTAGGTGTAGTTTAAGAACGGAATTGTGGGATAAACATTGATTATTTGAGGAATTCAAATAAATAAATAAATAAATCAGTTACCGAAAGATAGATAATGGAATCTGAAATCGGCCGTAAAATATAATATATATATATATATATAATAAGAGAAGGGTGATTTTTCTCTCTTATTTTCTGGTTTTGTAAAATTTCTGGCTCTGCAAAAGCCGTAAGATTTTTGGCTATATAAGATTTCTGGATACATCATTAAATTCTTTTTTTTGTTTTTTTTATCTTATGTTTTTTTAATTATATTACCACTATACTTTTTTGTTTTTTTACATCACAATTTAATTATTTGCTTAAATAAAATTACATTAACAACCTTATTTTAATATTTATTCTAAGTATCTTTTCTCCCTCCCACCACAATATCTTTTTATCATTTTCATTTATCTATTTTTTAAATTATTTTTCTTCCCCAAATTTTTTGTTAACATTTTTGAATGTCAATTTACAATGCATGGGCCATTATTATTAATTCTTTTAATTCAATATCACATTTAAAAATTCAACCTCAAATCGTGAAATTTATTTTACTTTGATTTCATAGAGAATTTGATTGAAATTAATAAGACATCCACAATCAAATTTTGTTATCAAAACTACATAAATCGTGACTTTTTTTGTCTTTTCTTTTCTTTTTTTCCTTTTTTTTTTGAAGAAAGTTAATTTATGGAATAATTGGTTGTTAGATTGTGGTGCGAAGAGCATATTTTTCATTTCCCTTTTTAATTGTAATTTTGAAATGTTGGTTATAAATGTAAAATTATTGTGGCATTTCAATCAAATTTATAAGTTATTTGTGATGAAATTAAAATGTGGTGTTGAAATTAATTTTGGTAGTGGTAATATAATTACTTTTTTTTGGAAATTGTTACGCTAATTTATTAAATAATATTCAATTTTCCTTTTATTAACTCATATCCAATCACCAATTCATGGTATTTTTTTGGCCAACTATTTTGAATTAAGAATTTGTTACACTTATCAAATCGAACACGAAATTAATTAGGAGTTCAATTTCAAAAAAAAAAAGCAAATAGTAATATTTATAATTCGAAAACACATGTATAGTACATCTCTAAACCAATAAATTTCTAAAAATATGTAACCTTAATTGTAAATTTCAATTTCAAATTTTTAATGATTTTGAAGAAATTTTTATATGGTTAATTTTTAAAATTATAGTACTTTAGTTTGTCAATTCTATAATTAATATAAATTAGAACTTTTTGATAATTCCCTATAGAACAAAAATTTCAGTTTGTTGTTTTAAATATGATTTACTGTATTTGGAATTGGATTATTTATTTGAGAGATGGACCGGGTGTTGATACGGTTGCACTGTAATATTTGTTCAACAATTTTTAAAAATTTTACTTTTATTAAATCACCTCAATTAATTTTTATTTATATATGTATAATTAACTGGTACTGTAATTCAAACAAATTCTATATTGGCTAGATTTCTCACATTCTAGACAGGAAATCCCGGGTTGAAGCACACATGCCCTTCTCCTCTACTTTACCTACTGTATCACAAAAAAAAGAATTAGATGGTACAAAAAGTGTTACTAACAAATAAATTTAAATATAATAGAATGACTATTAAAACTTATGTCTCATAATGCTAATATGACTCAACTAGCTGTATTAATTATTTATATGAATTTTTGTATAAAAATTCATTGACATTTGTTATTAGAGTAATTATATAGAAACTTATTTATCTGACATAAATAACTAATATTGGTTCCTCTCCCTTCCCCTATACCCAATGTATAAAATAAAAAAAAGAGAAAAAAAAGAAAAAACTTTAACTAGTGCAAACAATGTTACTGACAAATAAATCAAAATATGATATAATGGTTACAAAAATTTATGTCTCATAATACTAATATATGACTCAACTGACTATATTAATAATTTATTAAATTTTTGTATAAAAATTCATTGACATTTGTTATTAGAGTAATTCTATATCTGATATGAATACTGATATTCGTTAGTTAGTAAGCATGAATTAGTTGTTTATATGTAAATGGTGAATTTAAATACTCATAATCATCCAATATATGATTGACAACTAAACATGTCACTTTTTCATGCTAAATAAATATTTCTCCCCAGAATTACCACAGTTATTATTACTTTTAAATCTCGTACAGCGCACGGATGAAAATTTTAGTATAATAAGGAAAATAATAAAATATACATAAATAATTAATTTAAACATAAATATTAAAAATTTTAAAAAAAAAATCAAAAGGGCAATAAAACAATCAACAGTGGTATATTTATAAATTGTTTCATAAAATAATGTAAAAAAGTAATTACTATTGTAGATAGGGTAAAAGTCTAATTACCTCAAGAAAAAATTTTAGTAAGAGAATAATGACCGGTCTATAAAAAAGGATCTCCTTCTAACCAGTTAGTATATAATTCTATTGACCTATAAATGATTTTATTTAACTATTTAAAAACTTATTAGTTTATTAAAACGCAAAGCTCGTCTTCAAGTCCGGGAGAAGCTAGGCTTGGGTCAAAAAGCCAACACCCAAAATTGCCAATTAACCCAAAACTAATGACACAAATTTTTTGATTAGATTTTCACATATCTAGTAATAGGGCAAAACACTTTAATAGCAAAAACTAGTTTTAAGCCGTAACATTATTGATTTTTCTTCCCAATGATCCTTTCGGACAATTTTAAAGCTTCATGCTTGAGTTCTAGACGGATATTTTAGTGTATCATGAAAAGTACATAGAGGGTTAGATTTGATGATTTATCATTCATCAAACACAAAGGAAACTAGACGTGCTTGCTTTTCCTTTTACTAGTTTTACACTTGTGCGTTACACGGGATAAAAGATAAAAAAAATACCAACTAAAAATAATGTAAACTATTATTGTAAAAATTCATCCATAAGATTAATCAATAATCCATCCAGTTGTTTGTGTATATATATATATATATATATGGGAAATATTTACTCTAGGTCACCAACCTTTCAATTTTATACCAATTTTGTCATCGTTCTTTTTTTAGGCCTACTAGCCCCCAACCTTTCATTTCTTATCGCATTATGTCCTCAACGTTACTTTTCCTTCCCAATCTTTCAATTTTCACTGTTAACCTCTATTAATATGACTATTATGCCGTTAATTGTTTATTTCTACAATAGGTTCTCAACCTTTCAATTTTTATATAATTTTATCCCAGTTATTTTTTTGGACATATAGAATATCTAACTCTTCATTTGTTGTCGTGTTATTTCTCTAATAGCACCTTTCGTCCTCAATCTTTAAATTACTCATTTTAGTTTCAATTAAAATTAATATTACACCTTTAGTTATTTAAATAAAATTAAAAAAATAAAGAATAATAAAATAAGAACTCTATACATCTTAGCCCATAACAGTAATATCCCACAAAATCTTAACAATAAATTAGGCAAAATGATAATATTTAGATGATGATGAGAAACTACTTGAATTTCAAGGATTTTACAATTATGGCTCAATTGAACACTAAAAAGTAGAATGTGACAGTATAATCGTGTCAAATTGAAAAATTACAAGTTTGTCATTCAATTAAATGACAAAAATTGAAAGATGACAGTGTGATTATATTTGAATTGTTACAAAATTATCAAGAATTATAATATAATAACGGGATTGTATTGAATTATAAGATTATTACTCAAATGAATGTTAAGAATTAGAACATGATTATTGGTAACATGATCAATATTTGAGTAATGAACTCAATGAACTGAAATTAGAAAATAACCGTTGACATTGTATTGATAATGATTGACTAACCGTACAAGGTTGTGGTATTATATAACAACGTAAATTTGTATTAGTATGTCACAAGATTCAAAGATCGTTACTCGAGAAATGCCTAAAGATAAGAATGTGGTCATTGATTAGTATGACGTGAAATATAACTACTGAATTGTAAATACTATTAAGTTTAAGGACTCGAGTAATAAAGATCAAAGTACAACGACTAAACCATAAAACAACTCAAAGTGTGAGGAATACTCAAGCAATTTTCCACCTTACCCTCCAAGTTTGCGACGTCAGATCGCCCCGCGTGTCACTTTCTAATTGACGGAATTCAAAGATTTATTAAACACAATTAAATCCAGATATTTTTCGACGATTATAAATAGAAAAGGAGGGTGGAAATTTCTCCAACTCACCCCATTCTCTCTCTCCTCCTCTTCCTCCATTTCCTTTTTCACACCTATGTCCGTCCCTAAAAGCCAATGATTTTGCATTTTTGGTAAACCTCAAACTATTCATACAAAAAAGAAATTCGTCCAAAAATAATAAGGGTAGGAAAACATCCCTTAAAACCTATCAAATACTTAGTTTAGCATTTGAAAATGACTCTCCATCATATATATGTAATAAATACAACTTGAAACATTACTTTGATCAAGGAATATGAAGGTTTTGAGGGCATTTGTCAACAACTCAAAGAATCTTTGGAAAAATCAAGTTAAAGAGGTGAGTAACTAATACTTTGATTCATTTTTTCCATCTATGATGTTTTGATACGACAAACATGAATTTAATTGAAGTACTCCACTAGACAAACATAGATTTGATGCATTAAAAAAGATTGATTTGTTGCATTTGAATCATTAGTTGCTCTACCCGTTTTGTATTGAATTGCTTTAAACTGTTTCTTACACTCCGATCTTATTCAATGATCCCGAGATAGAGAAGATTAGTGTGATGTTTGCTTTGAATTGGAATTCCAGTAGGGGTCAACTAGGATTCATTGTGGATATACTTAATTATACATAGCCATGATTCAATTGATTTAATTGAAGTGACTCTTGCGCGCACTACGGGTAGTAGTTTAACTAGATATAAGACCCATTTGTGCATTGAAAAGTTTTTGCATTGATTGATTTCCTTGGAAATAAATATTTCAAATAAAAGGTGATCAAAGAGTTTTGTTACTCACTGAGTACTTCGTACTCACTCCTTTCTTTCTACAATTTTATAGATGATTGAAGATATGATATTTGAAAAATAAAACAAGCCATGAGTTGGAGCATGCTCGCAAGGGAGTAGAGTTTTGCATATATTGATAACATGTCTTTGAAAATATTATGAATTTAATATCTTTTGTATTAACAAATATGTCCACCTCTCTATAAATGTATTTCTAATTTTATATAATATTGGCAACTTACCTTCTAGTATAATAACTTTCCAATAATTTGTCTTGAAAAGATTAATTTTGTTTGTTTTGATAATCAATGAAAAAAATACCTATCAATATAACTTGTTGAACTCTTTGCATTTTATTAAGGAGCCGAGATGCAATGATTTTTTAAAATATGACAATTTGTTAGTTTAAGTAATTAGTTTTATCAAGTCAAAAACTATTTATTTGTTTTGTACGTCTCGTCCCTACTATTTATTTTGAAGCGTTCGCTACAGAATTTCTTAATCGATATAAAATATTCAAAAATATTACAAAATTAGTGGGGGCGTGACAATAGTGATCTATAAAAAAATTCGATCTACACCAAACTTAATAGATATCTTATCCGCGTAAAAAAAGTTTTTGATCCGAGAGTCGGTGTAACGAATTAGATCGGTTTTTAATTCATAACATATCACGTAGCGCCAATAGATCAGGGTGGATAAAATAAATCATTTTATATTTATACAAATCAAGTCAAACTTTAATGTACTAATTCTAATTTTTTGTGGATCCACAATTAGTGGATTAGATCGGATTGAGACAGATAATAAATCAGGAGCAAATTAAGGTGAAAATCACCAAGAGAGATAAGAAATGAAATTAGAATAATGTAATATGGCTATGTTTATTTTTTGTAACTAAAAAATCAATTTTTATAACTAAAAAATCAATTTTTAAGGCGGATCTATCAATTCATATCCGCCACGTGATTTGTGGTACATCAAGAAATCGGATTTGATTTGTTAAGCTGATACTTAGATCGATAACTTTCCTCAACGCGAATTTGATATCTCTCAAAATCATTATAAATCGTGTTTTTTTGTTATCATTATTTCCGACTGTTGTCATTGGATTATGTAAGAATGAGTTGGAGTATGCAGACTTCTTAGTTTATATATATTTTTTATTTTTTATTTAAATAATTAATGGCATTAACAGTAAAAATAAAAATGTTAGGTATGGAAAATGTTAATGATGATATATCACAAAAAAAATGAAAGGTTGGAGTTCCTACGCACCCAAAAAATAATGAGTAAAAATTCTATAAAAATATAAATGTTAGACCTATAGTGGAAATAAAGAATCAAATGTATAATAGTCATTTTGATATAGGTTAATAGTGAAAATTGAAAGGTCGAGGACCAAAAGTGACGTTGGAGACATAATACGATAATTAATGAAAGATTGGAGATTTAGTAGGCCCAAACAAAGAATAGGGACAAAATTGATACAAAATTAATACAAAATTAAAAAATTAGGGACCTAGAGTGAAAATTACTTTAAATATAAATAATTATTACCATCATTTCAACAAACATAAATAATTTTAAAGCTTCAAGTTTGAGTTCTAGACTGATAATTCAGTGTATCATTAAAAGTACATAGAGGGTTAGATTCGAGGATATATCATTCATCAAACACATAGAGGAAACTAGACATGCTTGCCTTTCCTTTTATTTTATTATTATAATAATATTTTTACGGTGGAAATTGATTTTCACCTATTAATTCGGGAGGGATAAATTACTCTTCTTTTTTAGTGTATTATTATTAATTAATATAAGTTAACCCTTTTCTATTTAGGGGAAATAAAGGAAATTCGGAGAGGATATGTGTGGTTCGAATTTAAAACTTCCTACTCAGAATGCGATCAATTATAGTACAATTCGAACCACAATAAGTTAACCTATTTTATCATATTTGTACATTTGGAAGTACTTATAAATTTCTCTTTGTGCCCTTATCTCTTCCTCCCGTACCTGTGAAGTTTTTTCAATAAAGAATTTATATGTTGAATAAAAGTCGTGCCTAGATTCAAAAATTGGTGCTGCAC
>CAVNYN010204884.1:0-13002 GCA_963692815.1 Nyctanthes arbor-tristis
TCTGTGAATCTCTTCATATACAGATTCACCCGTCGTTCACATCCAGCAGATACTACACTAAAAATTTACACCCACGCCAGGAAAATACATTCTGCAAACTCATTCAAAGGTATACACACAATACACACGCACACGGCAGCCACTACTGCCTTGGGTCGGACTATCGGCCACCAATCGCAACTGTTGCCTATCTGCCCTCTCTATCGTTTAGACTCGAGTTCACCTCCTCGAACCGAAAGCCATGGCTATCATCTTCCTGCACTTCCTCCTCGAAACTGAGAACCCATCGCTCGTACCCCCTTTTTCGACCCCGGCATCTCTGCCCTCGGGTCGAACTCCAATCGACTTCCCTCGCCATTGACCGAAACCCCAACGCACTACCATAGCCTCTCCTGACCATCCTCGGACCCCATTCACGAATTTTCTCAAACTGCCCTGCCATATGAACCTACTGCTTTCCTCCCATCACCACCACGGCCACCACTTTCGTCCCAAAACAAATTCCCAAAACTCAGAAAGTCGAAATCAAGAACCCATGAATTACCTCTATCGTCGACTGCCACCTCTCACCCAAATCAAGAACTCCACTCTGGAAACCAAGAAAACAAAATAAAACCACAAACTTGAACCCAAACGAACCTCCACTCTCCGTTGAACTCTCTGCCCCTCGAACCCTTGAGACCTTCGCGAACCGTGACCCATCTGACCTCCTCAAACCGCAGCCCCTCTTGAGCCTCATCGCACCTCGACCGAACCCAGGCCCTCTCTCTCTTTGATTCTCGATTTTCAAACGAATTGAGAGTCAGGGATTTGAGATAAATTGAAATCTGAATTTTCACCTCAGGTCCCCTAGCACTCAATATGTTCGTTTCAGTCCCTATCTAAATCCTAAGCCTTTAGTTGGTCCTTGTATTTTATCATCATTAAAGTTTGTCTCAAATCTTTTATTCCAGCAGAGTTCGGTCCCTTCAGTTTTAAAAGAGTCTAAGTTGACTCGAAATCTTTCACCCAAACTGATTTTTAAACCTTTATTTTAAAAAAATCCAAGTTGGCCGAAAACCTTTCTGTCTAGTTGATTTTAAGACCTTACTTTTTGAAATACCCTATTTTAGCTCCAAATGTTCTGAAAAAGAATATTCAAGTCTGGAACTTTTAAGTTCACATTTAAATCTATACTTTTATTTAATTTTAAGTATTTTCAAACTGCTAACTCAAAATTTATTTATTTGATAGACGAGATGCGGGATTTGACGTACTAGTACCTTATAGCTCAAACTCGAAAAAGAAAAGCATAAAGAGGTAGATTCCTTACTAAAATTATTTTCCAAATTTATATGCACACCTTTCATTAAAGTATGAATGCAACTACATATTATGTGTTTATGCATGTGCTAATTGTGATTTATAGACCATAGAAAGTATGCGCATAATTAGCTCACCTTAATTGGGAGCACACAGATTTAGCTCGTCATTTGATGGGCCTACAGACATAGACAATTAGCTTGTTGAAAATAAGCTCACAGACATAATCTGCATGGGTATATATGTATATAGAGTAATATATATTGCAATGTTTTTTTTTAAAATTAGTACGCAGGGAATCTACTGAGTGTTTCTTCGAAACACTCACCCTTTTTTTCAATCATTTCAGGGTCTGGAGCTGGCAGTGACTTGACTGGGGGATGGCAATTGATAGGAAAAGAAAAATCTTCCGATCTTTTATTTGTTAATGTTTCTGTTTCTTTTAGGATAAAGTATCTCAGACATTGATGCTATTTCAACGTTGAATAGTTTGACAACAGTGTTGATTATTTGTTAATTTTGACAATGGTTACATTATAAATTATTTATGAAACATTATTATGTCATTTACAAAAGAAAAAGTAAAATTTCCTCATTTATTAAAGCAAGAGTAAAGAAGTTTAATAGCGTCTTGAGTGCTTAGAACTCGGGGCATTACATCTTGGTATCAGAGCCCGGGTTCTGCGTTTCTGTAGACTTGCTTAAAGCATTATTTTGGAAAGGAATTTCTTTTTATGATAACTTAATTGCCATCCACTGTCATTCGCTCTGCCAACTCCAGGTAAAAGTTTGTTTACTACTTTAAAAGGAAGTTATTATTTGGATACGATGTTTTCAAGTTAAATGTATTTTATTTGGATCTGCCTGAAATTATGCATGAATTTAAGAAAGGGAAAGTACAGAAAGAGACTGGCTGATACCATGGAAAAGTAAAAAAGTATTTATCGTATCCTAATGAAAAGAGAAAAGCTTTGTTAGAGTTTGAGCTATAATGGGCATAATATAGGCATAACACGTATTCTAAGAAAGACGTGACCAACGTGTAGACAAAGAAAATTTCTTTATAAGTCCTCGAAATATGACTAAAAGCTATTAAGACCCCATCTAACTGGATCTCGCATAATTGGTCAACAGTTATGGCAGCTGGTAACGGACATGTTGAGGCAGCTAGGTTAGCTTATGAGAACTTTGTGGCTAACAATATTTGGATGAAGGGTGAGCACGTGGGTCGTGTTCGTGTAGCTTGTACTTGAGCCATGAACTTTAGATTCCAGACAACCACAACTCGGTCTGTCCAACTCCTGATAGACACATTTGATGAAGATGGGTAGATTGAGGCTACGAATGTCCACTTTCACTTCTATATGGCTCGAGGAGGGGACATAACCTTTGATATCTTTTACGAGATGCTTTTAGCGCATTAGGGGGGCATATGCGCAGTATGGCGCTGCAGCCTTCCCCGCGCCTGCACCCATGGTCAAGTAGGAAGAGGATCTGGAAGAGGACCCGGAAGAGGATCCAGAGGAGGATCCGGAGGAAGACCTGAAGGAGGATTCGGAGGAAGATCCAGAGGAAGATCCTCCAGAGGAGATTCCCAAGGAGATACCTGAGGAGATTTTTTTGAAGAATCCTGAGGAGATTCCAAATGGGATTCTTGAGGAAGAATCAGATGAAGAATTAGAGGAGGAGGATGAAATAGAGATTTTGGAAGACTCTGAGCCAGAGTCATGTATCACCTGGGAAGACATACCCCCTCCGCCTAAAAAGTTTAAGGTGTTGAGCGGTTGGGTGAGTGACGGTGATGACTAAAGATAAGAGATAGCTTAGGGTAGTCGCCATAGTATCTGTTTTCTATTTCAGAGTTGTTCTTTATTTATTTTGATTATTTGAGCAATAGATGCTCCTTTTATGTACTCTTTTTGAAGGATTTTCAATGAGTGATAATAAATGAAGTTTTCCCATGTTCCTTGAGTTGTTCCTCTTTATTTATGGTTGTGTTGGAATATATGCATACCTATCAAGTTATTACAACGTCGATCTTTCTTTTGTAAGGAAATGGCACGCCCAACACAAACAGACGTCCTAAGAGAACTCATCCAGGCCATGTAAGAAATGGCACAGGCACATGCTCAGGCTCAAACTCCAGCTCTGGCTCCGGCACCAGCAACACCTCCAGCTACCCCCGGGGTGCTAGCCATTGAGCAGTTCTGCAGATACCGTCCGCTGACATTTGATGGTGAGGGCTGGCCACTGGCCGTCAAAGAGTGGATCCGTGCCATTGAGAAAATTTTCCGCCACATCTCATGCCGCGAGGATCAGAAGGTGTTGTGAGCAAAATTCAAGCTGGTCGGAGGAGCTGGATATTGTAGGAGTCAGCATTTCGTACCAGAACTGGCGAGGAACTAACGAACCTACTTGGGCCCAGTTCAAAACTGAGATCACAGACAAGTACTTCCCCTAGGCCCTCTGTAGAGTTTCTGTAGCTAATGTAGGAGGATATGGATATCACAGCTTATGAGCAGAAGTTTGAAGAGCTGCCCTACTTTGCCCCGCATTTGGTGAGTAACGAGGGCATAAAGGCCCGACATTTCGAAAGAGGGCTGCGACTAGAGATCCTGCAGATTGTCAGCACCTTCGATCTCCCCACCTATGGAGAGGTGATGAAAAAGGCGCAAACAGTTGCCTACTCAGGGATGAAGGTTGTGGCCGATCTCTTAAAAGGATCACCGGAAGAGGAAGTTGACACGCCCCACCTCTAGTATCTCTAATATACTAGAAATGTGACGTGCGCTGACGATAAATTCTAACTAGAAGTTAGAATTCACCGCAAAGACTCATTGACTTATGAAAATTCCTAAAAATTTTGGCAGATCGCCCCTATTTTATGAATAAACCACCATGCACGACAAGAATTTATCAACCCATGCTCCAACACAATTTAAAACCTCAACCGACCATCATAACACACCGAGTCAAAAATATATATTTATAGATCATAACATAAAAAACTCTACACAGAGATATACTTTCCAAAATTATGTTAGTATCATTCTTTTCCCCTTAATATACATAAGCATGCCAACATATCCAAAATTGCATTTAACCATATCAAAACATATTTCCTTGTTGTATTTCTAGTTGATCATGCCAACCTTGACAAAGGCTCGTCCCTAGGATGATCTCAAATGTTGCTCAAACTTCAGTTAATACCTGGAAGGGGAAACATTGAAAATTATTTTCGTAAGCATTAATGTCCAGTGAGTGGAATGCTAAAAAAAACTGTTATACTTTAAGTAGAACACATTTGTCACTTTTATATTCACCCAAGAAAATCATATGAAATTTATCTGGCTCAAACATTCATAAAGCCATTGCAACGCTAGAACATCATGAAATCTTTTCATTACAATACTATCATAGAATTTTCCCCCAAAGTGTATCTAACATTCCATAACCATGATATCAAGTCATACGCGCGTAGACAATCAGCTTGGACCATAGGTACCTTATGACCCCTTTGCCCTAGGCGGCAAATTAAACAGCTTGAGCCATAGCTAGCATGTAGGCCCCTTCTTCTGGGCGGCTTTCATTGGTTAGCTTGAGCTGTAGGTCCTTTTGTAACGCCCCAAATTTAAGAAACTTGGGATGCTAACTGATCTTTAAAATTAACTTAAAATGCGGAACTCATAACAAAATAATTAAATGCGGAAAATCTTATTAACGAATAACAAAGAATCTTGTCTAAAAATAAGTGGAGTTTTAATAGTCAAATAAAGGAATAATCTGAAATCCTAGAAACATTTAATATAAATTTCAAGTTATGTTTCTAGCAGCCTTCGTCCGTCGTCCTGCCACCGGCTCCAAAACCTGGAAGTGTTAGTTTGAAAGAATGAGTATAAAAATATACTCAGTAGACTCTAGCGCATATTAATCAATTCATATAATAAACATGATATGTAAACATGCAAATAATTCTTTCTTTCTTCCTTGGAAGGATCTTGTCTTGTGTTTGAGAACAGATATTCTCGTTCTTATGCATTAAAGCAGATACGCGTATCATAAAGAGATCTTAAGCATATATACATTCTTTCTTAAGCATATAATAATATGCAAACTTTCTTGTAATAACATGTTTTCACATAACATTTATCACATAAATCAATTAATAATGCGCAATACTTTAAGAAAACATTTTATAAATTAAGAGTCTACCTTAAGCTTGTGAGTTGAGCTACTTTGAGAGAAATCTACTCGTCTATTGCTCTTCGCGCCTCGTCTAGTGAAAATAAAATAAATTATTTTAGTATGAAAGAAATAATACTTTATAAAAAGGGAAATAAACTTTAGGGGCTAAATTGAAATACTGAAATAGTTTAGGATGGGGGTTAAAAAGGTAGATGACAAACTTAAGGGCTGAATTCATAAAACTGAAAGTTAGGAAACCTATTCAGCTAAATTGAAAACCATGGAACCGAAATATATAAATCTAGAACTCCAGGACTGACTTAAACATAATCAGAGGTTGGGGACCCGGGTGTTAAATAAATTTTTATAAAATTCCCAAATCCCCACCCCAAATCATCAGAACCCACATTTTAAATCAAGAACAGAGACTCTGAGCAGGGGGTACGTGTGTGTGTGCGCTTTCGCCGACCGAGACTGATGCCGGCGGGTGGACATCGGCGAGTGGGTGAGGGACGCGGCGTGGCTCGCGATTTGGTCGCGAGTGTGTGGGTGACAGGGAGCCGCGGGTGTGAGGCTCACCGGGTATAGGAGGTCATGGTTCAAGGGAGCGAGAGGGAGTAGCGATGGCTGGGTTCGGTCGGGAGTTGTAGTAGTGGTTGAGGCTCAGGCAGAGGAGGTCGGGGTGGTTGTTTGTCCGCGACACTGGGGTTCAGGTCTTGACTGGCTTAGTGGAATTCCAGTAGATAATTGGCCGGCAATCGGCCTGTTTCTCGGCCGATGGCAGTGGCGGTGTTTGGGGTTGCTCAGGGAACAGAAGTGGGGTGGTGTAGGCCGTGTGTGGGTATATGTCTGTGTATGGGTCAGTGTATATGTATGATTCTATATATGTGTGTGTATTTGCAGTGAATGTATGTTGTTGGAAATTTGGTGCGTGAGGGAGATGGCTGGGGCGTTGGATTCTCGGCTTGGCTACGACCAGTACGGCCGATGGTGATTGTAGCAGTGACGGTGGGGGTGTATGCCTTCTGTGCATCTGTATGAATTTGTGTTTGCATATGTGTATGGGAAAAGGAAGAAGAACAAGGGTGATTACCGTAATTTCCCGACTCGAGAATATGCCTAGTAATTTGTTGAAAATTCGTGAGGAAAGTATGAGTTGGGGCTGAATTTATAGGCTACGAGGCAAAAATCTCCTAGCGCAACTTGGTTTTTCTTGGATGGTAGAGATTAGATAGAAGTATAGGATTTTGAGTTAGTATTATAATCTAGTTTTGTTGTTAACTAGGAGATATAAGAGAAGTTGTCTTGTTTAATGAAGTTTCAAAAGAGTTGGTGTCTTGAGGCGTGCCGAGAATGGAATTTTCTTAGTACATATGTGAGGAGTTAAAATAAAATTCGTTTGATAAGAAGATTTGGAGCTTTTTTAGAAAACAATTTATTTAATATAAAAATTTAATTAAGTCTTAGAACATTCGACTAGACGAGCGTGAACTACAATAATTAAGAAAGTAATTTAGGTAAAGTCATAGCGACACGTTTAATAAAAAATACAAAATTTTCTTTTAGAATTTTCCGGTCGCTACACCTTTCGCCCATAGGCGGCATGATTATAAACATAGGACACAATTTGGGGAAATTTCAAATCGAAAATGTTTAAACATCACATTTTCAAATTTCATAATTTCTTGAATAAGAGAAGAACTTTTAAAATACCCATAAAAGCATTTTTGTCACAACTTCATATCATCACATAAAATCGAAACATAAAAATTTTCATTTACAAGAGAGTTGAGAAAATTCCACTCACTGGATATATACGCGATTTAGTTTGGTTGGTATGCTTTTCTAACCTTCTCTGTGTCCCTATAACATAAATTGATAATAGAGTCAATAATTCATTATCTTATTTCATCCATCAAATATAACTTAATTCCTTTACACTTCTCCTCTCATTTTCATTTTTGTCCTTTGCAACATATTTCACTAATTAAAATTCTCCGCGTAACTAGAATTCATAAATATGAAATTTCCTTGGCGTACAATTTTCAATTTCATTAAACTTTCTAAAATTTCTTGATTTTCACATTAAACATATATTTATCTCTCCTATCTAATCATTCTAGATTTTATTCCATCTTAAAACTATAAAAATTAAAATTCTCATACTCCCGTCCTTCTTCTTCACGAACAGGACCAGTGCTCCCTAAGGAGACACACTTAGCCTGATAAAACCCTTCTCTAAAAGTTCCTCAAGTTGAACTTTTAACTCCTGTAGCTCCTTCGGTGCCATCCGGTAAGGAGCTTTGGAGATTGGAGCTGCTCCGGGTTCCAGGTCAATGGTAAACTCCACTTGTCTGTCAGGTGCAACACCTAGAAGATCCTTGGAAAACACATCGGGGTACTCACGTACCACTGGTACACTGTCCAAGGATATATCTTCAGAAGGTTTACCTTGAAGGCTAACCAAATACCCTTAACAGTCTATTTTTGCTAGCAACTTCCTAGCTTTGAGGGCCGAGATAAGGTGGGGAAGTGCCTTAATCTTTGACCCATAAAACTTAAACTCCTCGTGCCCATCCCTTCACAAAACTACTTCCTTTTCATGACAAACTATGGTAGCCCGATTAGCGCTTAACCAGTCCATCCCCAATATTATATCAAAGTCTTTCATATTAATAACATTCAAATCAGCCTTAATTATCATACCGTCAAAGTCTATCTGTACTACCCTAGCTATCTCGTATGTAACAATTAATCCACCTGATGGCATACTAACCTCAAGTACGCTACCAGTTTTCTCCCCTACCATGCTCAATCTAGCTAGGCATGAATCAAATATAAAAGAATGCATAGCACCAGAGTCAATCGAAACGTAGACGGGAGTGCCAGAGACAGATAGAATACCTGCTATCACATCTGGGTCCTCTACGGCATCCTCGTGGGTCAAAGCAAAGATCCTGGCTTTCCATTTCCTTGCCTGATCTGTACCTTTGCCTGGCCCACCATTCTTGCTCTCTTAGGAAAAGTGCCCTGGTTGGCCACAGCGGCAGCAGATGTTTTGCCCCATCCTGTACTCGCCAGAGTGGTGCTTCTTGCATTTCTGGCACTGTGGGGGTTCAACACTCCTCTAGGCACTATTTGACCCGGTGTTCTGCTTCTTTTGCTGCCCTGGAGTAAAGTTTCTGTTCCTGCCCTGGACGGACCACTTCCTCTTTCCGTGATCCTACTAAGCAGACTAGCCCCCGATCTTCATACCTAAGTAGGCAACCGTTTGAGCCTTTTTCACCACCTCACCATAAGTGATGAGATTGAAGGTGCTAATTATTTTTTAGATCTCAGGTCGCAACCCTCTTTCAAAATGCTGGGCCTTCAGATGCTCAGTGCTCAGCAGGTGCGGGGCAAAACGGGATAGCTCTTCAAATTTCCACTCATAAGCTATAATGTCCTTATCCCCCTGCATCAGTTGTAGAAACTCCAACTCCTTGTGATCACGGAGGGCCTGGGAAAAGTACTTGTCTGTGACCTCAGTTTTGATCTGAGCTCCAGTCATGTTCCTTAGTTCCTCGTTAGTCCTGGTATGAGTCGCTAACTCCCACCAATACCTACCCCACCTACCAACTTGAATTCCACACACAGGACTTTCTAATCCTCGGGGGATGAAATGTGGTAGAAAATTTTCTCCATTGTGCGGATCCACTCACCTACAGCCAGTGGCCCACCCTCACCGTCAAACGTCGGTGGTTGGTGCTGACGAAACTGTTCAATAACTGAAACCGTGGAGGTAGCTGGAGGTGCTGCTAATGCCAGTGCTGGAGCTGGAGCTGGAGCCGGGGTCTGTGCCATACCCTGTACGATCCTAACAAAATAAATATTTACGTTTTAGTAACTTAAAGGGTGCATACATGTATATATTCCAGCACAATAAAGAATAAAGAGGAACAACTCATGGAACATGAAAATCTTTATTTATTATTTTGTTCATCAAAATCTTTGAGAGGAGTACATCAAAGGAGCATCTAGTGCTCAACACTTAAAATGAATAAAGAACAACTCTGAAATAGAAATATGTACTATGTGAACGAGGATAACTACTCTAAACTCTCTCCTATCTCTAGTCATTATCGTCACTAACCCAACTGCTCGATGCCCTAAACTTCTTGGGTGGAGGGGTATGTCTTCCTATGTGGTAGTTGATTCTGGCTCAGAGTCTTCCAAAGCATCTACTTCCTCATCCTCTCCAACTCCTCATCCGATTTCTCCTAGGGAATCCCATCCAGAATTTCCTCAGGAATCTCTGAAAGAATCTCTTCGAGAATCTCCTCCACAGGATCTTCCTCTAGGTCTTCCTCTAGATCCACCTCTGGATCCTCCTCTAGATCCTCTTCCGGATAGACTGCAGCACCATATTGCGCATACGCTCCCCAATGCGCTAAGATCACCTCGCAGAAGAGGTCAAAGTCAACGTCTCCACCTCGAGCCATATGGAGGTGAAAGTGGACTTTCATAGCTTCCGTCTGCTCTCCTTCCTCAAATGTGTCTATCAGATGACCAATGAACCGAGCTGTGGTTCTTTGGTATCCAAAGTTCATGGCTCGTGTAAAAACGAGCAGCACGAACACGTCCCACATGCTCACCTTTAGTCCAGTTAGTATGCTACCCTAGCTGCCTCAGCCTGACCATTTTCGTTATCTTTTGCCATATCTGTTAACCAATTATGTTTAGTTGGGGTCTTAATAGCTTTTAGCAATATTTCAAGGACTAAGAAAGAAATTTTCTTTGTCTTTACGTTGGTCACATCTTTTCTTAAAATTTATCTTATACTCATATTATGCCCATAGCTAGCTCAAACACTATCAAAATCTTTCTTTCTTTATTAGGATACGATAAATACTTTTCAACTTCTTCATGGTTCTGCCTGTCTATATCATGTATTTTTCGTTTCTTATATGCATGCATAAATTTCCAGGCAGACATAATTAAAATACTTATAACATCGTATTCAAGTAAATAATTTTTGAAAGCTGTAAATTAACTTTTTACCTGGAGTTGGTGGAGCGAACGACAGCGGGTGGCAATTAAGTTAAAAATAGTCAAATTTATTTTCAAAAATATCCTTTAAGCGAGTCTACATAAACGTAGACCTCGCTCTGATACCAAAACTGTAACGCCCCGAGTTCTGAACACTCGAGACGCTACTGAATCTATTCTATCTCAATATAAAGTGTGGAAATCTTTCAACATTTATATAAATAAGTGCGGAACATTTTTTTCTTTAAATGACATAATAAAATCAACCAACTCGAATATGATTATTGTCAAAACATTAAACTTTGAGATAACATCATTGTTTCTGACAAATAAAGGAAATGTTAACACATAAACATTTAGTCATTTTTTTTCTTTATATTCAATTGCCATCCACAGTCGAGTCACTGCTAGCTCCAGATCTTAGAATGGTTGAAATAAAAGGTGAGTGTTTCGAAGAAACACTCAGTAGATTCCGTCACACTAACTTTTAAACATGCAATACATATTAGGCAATTAACACATGTACACATGCAAATTATGCCAATGGGTTTGTCTTAATACAAACTAATTGTCTATGTATGTGGGCCCATCAGAATGACAAGCTAAATCTGTGGGCTTCCGATTAATGTGAGCTAATTATGCGCAGACTTTCTATGTTTCCATAAATCACATACAATACATGCATAATCACGTAATATAGCATTGCATCATACTTTTCATAAAAGTGTGCATATAACTTTGAAAATAACTTTAAATAGGAAATCTACCTCCTTATGCTTTCCTTTTTCGAATTTGAGCTTTAAGACAAACTAAGTGTACTTCAAATTATGATCCTCGTCTAGACAAATAAATAATTAAAGTTAAAATTTTGAAAATGTTAAAATCTACATAAAAGTATAAGGTTCAATCGTAAACTTTGAAAGTTTTAGGTTAAAACATGACTTTTCAAAACCTTTAAGACCGTTAATGGAATTTTTCAAAACATTGAGGACTAAAATTGATAAGACTGATACTTCTGAGTCAACTTAAACACTAATAGAACTAGGGACTGAAATCACATAGAACAAAACTCAAGGCCTAACTAAAGGCTTAGAATTGAGGGACTGGAACTGTGCTATATCAAACATAGGGGAATGGAGTGCAATTAGGATTTAACTAAATTCCTAGCTCACCCAACACTTAGCCCCAATTTGGTGGACACAAGGGACTAGAGTGAGGGTGAGGGTGAGTGATGAGCGATCAATAGATTCTGGGTTCGAAATCAATGGAAATCAAACTGGGTAAAATGGGTTTGTTGTTGGGAGTAGCTCAATCGATAGAGGAGTCAAGATTCAGGAGAAAAAGGCTTTATCGAATCAGGAGAAAGATGTAAAGATTCAGGAGAAAGATGAGCAAATTTTGCTTCTCCAAAATCAGTTTGCCCTCAAGGATTATCTGCTCACTCCAAAAGATAATACTATTTTCAAGAAAAAACAAACGTTGTCTAACTAGGAAAGAGTACTCCCTTGAGTAGCTTTTCACAATTTCTTAAAGTTTGAGCACTTTAAAAAGATGAAAGGGAATCATCTGTTCTAGCAATGAAGGGGAAGAAATTGAAGAAGAGTTGGCTGAGGACAGTGATTTAAATGAGTAATCTTTGTAGACTATATATCAATTATCCTTGCTTACTACAAATTCTTCCTGCCTTTGAATTTTGAACTTTTCCTAGACGTGCAATATTATTTCTTCTGCGAAAATGCTACATTCTTGTTTTCAATATCTCTCATAATTTTTAACTTAATGGTAAGAAAAATTTCTTTCCAAATAGCGGTTACATCTACCTTTTGAGCGACTTAATTGGTGACATAAATAATACTTCAGAGAGTAATTATATATAATCTTTGTTGAGCGACTATCATCACTTAGAGCGGTTTCGACCAGTTCTGAGAGCGAGTGCAATGGCGAAGCGATACCATCTCTCTTGGAGTGATTACAATGGCGAAGTGATACTATCTCCCTTGGAGCTATTACAATGGCAAAGAGGTACCATCTCTACTAGAGCGACGTTAACCTATCTTTAAGAGTGATTACAATGGTAGAGCTATACCATCTCCCTTGGAGTGATTATAATGGCGAAGCGATACCATATGCCTTAGAGCGATTTGGCCCATCTTTAAGAGCGACTTCAATGGCGAAGCAATGCCATCCCTTTGAGCGATTTTGACCATCTTTAAGAGCGATTTCAAAGATAAAGCGATACCATCTCTTAGAGCGATATTGACCATCTCTAAGAGCCTAAGAGCGATTTCAAAGGTAAAGCGATACCTTCTCTTGGAGCAATTTTGACCATTTCTAACAGCGATTTCAAAGGTGAAGTGATACCATCTTTTAGAGTGATTTTGACCACCTATAAGAGTGATTTCAAATGTGAAGCGATACCATCCCGACACCCCCAATCTCTCATAGCTGCAAAACTTATATTTTTTTCAGGTAACGAGATCATGATAA
>CAVNYN010204888.1:0-41218 GCA_963692815.1 Nyctanthes arbor-tristis
CCTGCATACTGTAGTATCCAGTGAAACAGTACCTGAGGAATCAATCTCTTCTCTGCAACTTAAGCGCACTACCTTATTTGATCAACTTGACTACTTTTTACACAATCCTCCCCAAGTTGACAGTGGACGTGGATATCAGCTAGCATGTAGAGTAAGCACCCTTTAGACCAGTTTCTTCATTTTAATAATCTTTAGGCTGATAACTCACATAACCAGTTTCTTCATTTTAATAATCTTTAGGCTGATAACTCACATAACCAGTTTCTTCATTTTACTTCGTCGCTAGCCTAACAAAATTGATGTTTTTTTAAGGTCTGTTCTATACTTGCTGAACTCTGGTGTTTATTCAAAAAGTCTAAATTTGCTTCAACGAAGCTGGAAAGTTTTGGGTATTGTCCAGATGAGCTGACTGTTCTAAATTTCTGGAAACTGTGTGACCAACTACTTAATGTCTCAGGTAACAGTATCTCCATTACCATTGCTGTGCTATTGAATGCATTGAAATGTAATGCTAGAAATTTGATGCTAGGGAGACGTCCAAACATATTAATGAAAATAGAGTTTGAAAGATATACGAAAGATAATTGTATGGCATGGAGAATGAATAAATTATGTCTTCAAGGTGTATGGTTTAAGTCCAGGAAGTGCCGATTCACTTCTGGCACTAGGGTGAGTTGTTTTCAGACATGTGCTGCAAGTGCTGCTGAATGTATAAGTTGATCTGGACAACTTGGAAATGAAGTGCATTCTGCCGTCTGCATTTGTATTTTATTGAACAAATGAAAAAACTGCACTCATAGTTCACCATATCTATCTGCTGGCATTAGGGAAAAATGTGTTTTCCTACTGTACCTCAAATGTAACATCTGGCGAATTTCTAGCACCTTGAATAATTCAACTTGTCTCCACACCTTCTAAAAATCGAAAAAAAAAGGAGGGTTGGTTTTTGCCTTTTTTTTTTTTGGGTGGGTGGTTGGGGGGTTGGCAAATCGGCCGAGGGACTTGGAAACCTTGACAAAATGTTCCCAATGCATCCTAGACCATAGTTGTACTTGATTTTCATTTTGCATTTAATTTTTGACTTGGAATGAAATAATTGATGAAAAGCTTAAGGGGAAAGAAGGAAATTTGAAGATTATATAAAGATGTTAGATCTTGCATTGATGTCTAATATACACTTCATATTTACGAAGGAACTTAGCCAGAGTGTTGTCGTAATAGAGCATATTCTGTTTTTGCTTTAAAGAAATTTTCTACTGCATGTATTCTCGTCAGGCCTGTCTTATTGTATTAGATTTTTCATTCTTCGCGTTTACTAATTCTAAAAGAATCTTTTGACTGATGGAAAAATGTTCTCTATTTTTGTTTCGTAGTACTGTAAGAATGCGTATAAACCTTTACAGACACAGGCATCAGATATTGCTAATAAGATTGTTAAATTATCTTCCTTCAGTCAAAGTTCTATCTGCTTCCTTAAATGATTCAGACAACACCTGGACTGCCATTCTTTAAACTTGAATTCATCTCGTAATATGCCTGCAGATGAGATGGAGGATGAAGATGGAAATAAAGAATACATTGAGGATACTAATAAAGACACTATCATACTTGCTGCGACCAAGTTGGTAGCTAATGATTCAGTTGCTATGGTAAGCTATTAGCGCTTGAACTTTTAATAACTTAAGGTCCTCTAATTGTGAGCCAGCTGAACCATATTGAGACCTTTTGACTTCAAAATTGACGATCTGTTACTATTTTTGGTTAGTTCTTGAATAATTGTCATTTTCCTCGAAATTTTTGGGTCCCCAATTTTCAATATGAGGATATCCTTTGCGCAAACTGTCTCTGGCATCAAATGCAATGAAAATGACATTTTTGTCGACACATGCAAATATATGCGTTGTAATTATTATTATTATTAATTTAAAAAAAAAGGCAAAAAGAGAAACCTTCCTCCTCACTTCAGTCCAGCCTCCTTCTCACCCCATTGTCCAGCGCTCATCTACCTTTAAGTCCCTTACTTTCTGTTTCCCACTATCCTACGCTCTTCTTCCCTCTTCCTTCTTTACTCAATCAAAAAAAAATTTAAGAGCATAAGATTCATTGTTTTACGCATATCATTCTACTTGTGTAACCACCAGAGATTAGACCATCCAATTAAAAAACTAAAATAATGTGGGGCTACAGGTTTACAGGGTTAATGCAGCCGGGGTTTCATGGCTTTACATTAATATCATTTATGCCTGTCATTTTTCTCTGTCAATTTCCTGCTTCAACGAGCTTAAATAAACTAGATTGGGCTTTTCGAAAATAAGAACAGAAAGGCTGATGAAATTGGGAACAAATAACGCACCTTATATTCTTCTGAGATTTCAACCAAACAAATAAGATAAGTTTCAATGTAGCATCCGCACTAATGGGGAAGAAGGCTCGGCAGTGGACACTGGGGCCGGGGGGGTGGCGAAGAGGATCTGCAGATGTGGAATTCTTTTTTCTTTTCTAGTTTTTTTCCTTTTTAATTTGGTATGAAATATCTCATTTTGCTGGGTCTAATATATATCTTTTTGGACTCTTCCGTACAAAGTACCTATTTGCCATAAATGTGGAAAATTAGGGACTGAAATGCCAAAAGACTAGAAAGTCAAAGCGTGTGCCAATGGTCAAAAACTATTGTGGACTGAGGCTGCAGCTTCTCTTGGTTTGCTTGTTGTGTCTTGTCAAAATAATTACATTCTTTGGCAATTATAATTGCAGGAGCACCTGGGTCCAGAGATCATTTCCCATTATGGGATGTATGGGACAAGCGTGACTGAAATAATTAAGCATCTGATAACTGCTTTGAGGAAGAAATATGATGATGTTTCAAACATTTTTCTCGAAGCACTGAAAAGGGTAAGATGTGGTATTTGAGAGCTGGTTTGGCCCAATTAGAAATTTACTTTGTCATAATAAAAAAATAATTTGAGCGGCTTGCAAATTTCCTTCACATGTGTATTTGGTGTGTAATGCTTGTGTGTATGATCTAGATCTTGAAGAATTAGTTTTGTGGAAAGTGATTTTTTTTTTTTTTTTTTTGGAGAATGTGTGGTTGAAAAGGAGAATTTATTTTGGAAAATCTTAACCAAACAAGGGCTAAAAGGAGAGACTCTACTCACAACTTATAATATGATCCTTTTATTCTCTCACCAAATTTGAGCTAGTGCCTTCTTTCTCCCCCAACACCCCCTCCCCACTTTTTGGTGCATGTTTGTGTTGGAGAGTTTTTCCAGGTTATGTTTATTTTGCTTGGATATGTGAAAAGAAACTCTTTAAATTATAGACCTAACTTGATATTTATGTGTAGAGTAATGCTACACTTGCCTGTTGGTTTACCAATTAGTTCACCGCTTTACAATTTTAACCCTAAAATATCTAAAACTCAAATTATTTAAATGCCTTAATTGACAGGTTTATCCTTGGTAATACACAACCGGTAAACTAATTGGTGAACTAATATGGAACTTTATCATTACTCTTATGTGTAATATGGTTGAAGATGACCTTATTTACACTAATAAAGCAACTTCAAGTTTTCTATGTATGATTGACTTTATTTTTTTCGTCTCTTTCATTTAGACACAGTGATAAGTATGGGATATGAATCCTGTTTTAGATTTTGAATATTCTTAAAATTTCACAAATCTTTTTATTCATTTTGATGGATTACTCTTGAGTACCAATGATCCAAAAGATCGGAAGAGTCATGTTATATTAGTTCGACCACATTTTTATTTTTTTGTAGTTAATTCTTTATGCTGATAAGCACCTACTTTCTTTCGATCATTCTTTGGACAGTCCCACCAACGGTATTTACTTGTAGCATCATCAAGCAATGACAAATCATTGTCAAGCAAGTCATTTCAGGAATGTAAAGATCTTGCCTCTCGGCTTTCTGGGTCATATGTTGGTGCTGCTAGAAACAAGTACAGGTCAGAAATTTTGAACATAGTCAAAGAAGGTATTAGTTATGCATTTTCGATCTCTCCAAAGAACCTATCTTTCCTGGATGGTGGTGTTCTGCATTTTGTATCGAAACTTCCCATGGCAGATATTCTTGAAATGTAAGTTTTCTTCCTTTCATTTATATTCATGTCTAGAATGCATGGACCAGATCATATTAGGGATCTGATATATGTCAGTTCATAATATCATTCAGTATGACATATTTTGTTTTGCAGCTGTCAAAAACTATTATAATGCATACACTTCTGATAATTAATTTGATATGTATTAAATTGGAGGAAGTTCGAATACATAAATAGGCAACCTCGAGAACAAAGTCTATGATCATATGTATGCAGAATTAACCTTCAACATTACTAAATTTATCGTTTATTTGCAGAGTTGACTAAAGATGAAGTTAGAATTAGCCTTTAAAAATTGCACACTTTTTTATAGCCTTATTGACTGAGATTCTTCAAAATCAATTCTCACATAAACTCATTTTCAACCACATTTTTCTTTTACAGTAATCTTGCAGATAAATTCACAACTTTTTCTTACTTATTAACCACATATTCTCCTAGAAAATCACTTTTTCTCAAAATCAGTTCTCCAAAAATAAAAACTATATACCCACTAAGCTGTATTCTGGTTTCCTTGTTTATTTCTTTTTTTAATTGAGTAAGTCATTAAGAAAAACTTCTTTTCACGTACCATATTTTTCGGCCACTCGTCTAAGATTTTATTTCCATGTTATAATTATAAATGAATATGCACTTAATTAATTTTCAATACATATTATTTGTTGAAAAGTAGTAGGAAAAAAATATGCAACAGAAAGGATGTGGCGTAGTTTTTGAGTTCTAAAGGTTTTGTAAAATTGAGTGTGCAAAATTGTATTTTGGAGTAGCTGACACTGCAAATTAGAGCATCAGGATGGAGATGCCCTGATGGAATTGAGTGTCACTTTTATCTACTATGAGGGTCCTTTTTTTTTTTTTTGGGGGTGGGGGGGGGGCTGTGCTTATACTAGTCCATAAGCATTGGGACCCACTACATTTGTGGATCAAAATAAAGAGATTGGTCCTTGTGCAGATCTTGTGGTTTTATTGTCTGCTTTGTAAGAAGCTTTTAAGAACGACCACTCAAGCTCCAAGTTCTTAAAACTGTACTAGAGTTCAAGTGGTAGGAAATGAAAATTGGTCCAGAAATCAGGCAAGAAGTATTAAAAGTTGGTGTTAAATCCGGTCGACCACTGTTTTATTAGTGGATTGGTTGACCTGAAATGGTTTTCTTTCAGACTCTCTGGTTGAACTCTATGAAGGAAAAGAATCTGAACCTTCTAATATTTTGTTCGCTTAACGAATGCTTTCTACATCTTGGGTGAAAATGGTTTTGAGTCAATACATATTTATCTAACTTTATTTCTTTCTTGCCTTGTGATGATTTCTAGTGCTATTTTGCTTACTTTCTCTCAAGAGTTCTTTTCCCTTCTATTTGTTAGTTGTGGTCTTTTTCCTCAGCGTCTTCACTTTTTATGCTCATAACATGAAGAACTAGAGACTTTATGCCTCTGTTGGAACTTGAAACTTATATACTGTACAGGAAGTCCCTCCCCCCCACCCCCCCCCCAAAAACACCCAAACACCACCAAGAGAGAGAGAGAGAGAGAGAGAGCGTTATTTTGTTTTGTTTTCCCCCCAGTTTTCTGTTATTACTTTTTCACTTTTGTTGACTATTAAATTATAGTGTCCCAATTAGGACATGTATATTTATTTGAGTTTTCATTTACTGGTTCAACCATTGAAAAACCTCTGGGTCGATGCCCTGCCAGTTTTTAAAACATTGAGCATGCATCATAACATCATCTGTGTAGTATCTGAAACTTTTTACTATTTCAGCAGCTAATAAGTAATTTTTTTTTAAAACATTACCAGTATGAGAGAAGTTGAAAAGAGAACGGAGAACGTCAAGACAGATCAAGATCCTAGTGGGTGGCGGCCCTATCACACGTTTCTGGAATCCCTTCGAGATCGGAAGAGCACGCTAAAAATGAAGCTTTTCAAGGTTCCCATGCTTCTGCTTTGTTTTATTTTATTACTTTATCTTGGAGGGGGGATGGGTTTCTACGTGGGAGGGCTGTCTTCTCTGAGGAATTCTGCTTTTAAAGATCCATCCAGGAGAGGCAAATAATCGCATGCTTTTGTAGTAATTGTAATTATTCATATTACTGGTGTGGTGCATGGGTTCTATGATTGGTTTAATTTAAGAACTTCAATGATACAGAGTACAGACAGCACTTTGGTAGGTTTAAAAACAAGAAAAAATTCCAGAGGATACTTGTTTTATGAGTAACTCATTCCTTGCTATCAAAATAATTAACACATTGCTAACTTTGAGTAGTTAAAAAATATTTGAATTTTTAATTTAAATAAACAAATTCAATAACATAAATGGTAAGCTTGGCAAAAGAATGTATTTCCCATATTGAATGGTGGAAATTTCAATCTAAGAGTTTTTTTCTTTGATGTCTTTTGCTAAGGATCACTATTATGGGTTGGGTTGCAGATGAAAAAGAAGGGTTGACTAAACGCCGGGGTCGTCCACCCAAGAAGCAAAATATACGGGGAAAAAGACTCTTTGATGAGCCACCTTCAAGTGAGGAAGAGGAATCTATCAGTGGCTCTGATCAGGATGCTGAAGATGACGATGGAAAACAAATGGATGAGGATGAGGATGTGCCTTTAATTCATTCAATTAGATCATCAGCAAAACTAAGATCTTTGAAGGTTTCGAGAGAGGAAAATAGAAGCCAATAGAGAACTTCTGGTCAAGGACCAGCGAACTTAGCTACTTCCAGAACACCAGGTACATATTTTCATGATTTGTGCAAATGTGCAACTTGATGGATCAATTTTGCAAGGACTTAACTGGAAAACAATTAAAAGGCAGCAAAGAACAATTAAATTTTGGATCCTTGTATTGTCCAGTCCTATTTACCAAACATGCATTTAATTTCAATCTTGGAATTGCTGGTCAGTTATCTCAAGTTAAACCTTGAGATGAAAAGCTAAGTTTCTTTCTTGATAATGTTATGAATGTGAAGAAAGATTCTGACAAGAGTCACTGGAAATGTAAGATAATGAGAAAGCTCATTAGTGAAAGTCTGTAAAAAGCCAATATTCTGAGGAAAATGTTGCCAGCGGTGGATTTATAATTTCCAAAGAGATGGGATCTTGTTAATTGGATGGAAAGGAGGCTTTGCCTGATTTATCCTACAGTCTGCCTCTAAGGCACTACATTCGATAAGGGAACATCTGCATGAAAATAAATATTCCACTTATTAATATTGAGCCGATTTTTGAGTTATGTATGTTTTCTTCCACTAGTTCTTTATCCATCAAAAGCAGATGGTGTGTTTATATCAACTAAACTCTTCAGAGCGTGGTTGTGCTCTCCTCTTTTGGTGCCAGGTGTAAAACTTATATTACTGTTTTCGGATCATCGTTTGGCTTTTTGGCTTTATCTTATAATCTTTCTAGATGGTTTCATTGAACTTTTTTCTCATAAAATTTCCGAAGGCTGGTACATTTTTGCTCATTTCGTCAATCTCGTCTGCTCGCTCACTGCTAATTTCAAACTTGTGGAAGCAGAATGCTGAAGGCACAAAGTTCTTTTGTTGAATTTAGTCATGCTGCTTACCGAAAGCTAATTTATCGAGGCAAATAACATGCAACACTCAGGGAGAGGAGCGAGTGTTTCAAATTTGATTTACTGGAGTTTGACTTTTGTTGTGCAGGAGATTTTGGCTAGCTCCTTTCCAAAAAAAGGCGGTAGTTTCCCAGTCATCTGTTTCTCAAAATTTTGCTGGTACGAGAATCGGGAGGGGCCTCGAGGTTTCCACTGTTCAAGAGCCATCTATGTAAATATTGTGTGAACTTCAAAAATTGTGGTTGGTTAATCTTATTCATTTCATGTTCTCTTTTAGTTGAACCATGAATGATGAATATGTAAGTGCCGGTTAGATTATGTAGTGACTGGTTTTTATATGACAATTTGGTTTGCTTAATTCTTTCTTTCAATTTAGTGAGACATCAGAGCCTCCCATGGTTCCTTGTATCGTAGAAATCAAGTGCCCACGTAGAGCTAAAATGTGTACGTTGGAGCTTCGGGCGTTCAGGACACCTTCCAAATGCCAAAGGTGTAATGAGACATCTTTTTTTGTTCTGCTTTTGGAACTAGTCCTGGCACGTGTAATGAGCGTGGTTTGGCGATAATTGTGTAACTATTTGTGTTCCTAATATCCTTCATCAATGCACAGTGGAGTGAATAATTCATTGTGAGAATTAATTAAATAACCACGAGTAAAAAAAAATATAATAACAAGGGACGTTAACAAAATAATTGCATGTTTCACTTGGGAATACGTATGTTGAAATGGGAAATAAAAAATTAAAACGTTAAAAATCTCATATATGAATTTTCGTTAATTGTAATACAACCTTAAAAGCGTTGTAATTTGTTTCAAATGTAAGAAATTGAAAGTTAATTTCTCATTCTCATGAAATAACTGTTTGACCAAGTTTCAAGGTAAGGATTATTCTCTGTTAAAGATAATAACACACAGGTGCGCAGGGAGATTTGCTCACCCACCTATCAATCTCTGTTCACTTTACATGAATTATTCTGTGAAATCTTATAATCACAATACAACACTGGTAAAAATACTCCTTCCTATATTCTCTTCCAGTCCTCAGAAAAGGGTGCGGTACATTGGGTTTTTTCAATAATATCTGTACAAATTCTACGTACAAAGCAATTGAATGGTCACCAGATAGTCCAACAGCTATTACCTAGCACCCTCAATCTGTGTGTTACAACAAAACAATTACTCTTCCTACGCCTGTGAAATTAGCAGCTATCGAGGATCAGTTCCAGTCTTCAACTATGAACAGCGCATCCACTGTCCATGAACTGATGTGTGATGTTAAATATAGGCAAGTGAGTTTCGGTCCAGGTTGGGCTGTGGACGACCTCGTGTAGGGGTTGGTGGTCTTTGAATATTAAGCTCCTACAGAACCAGATTCCAAGTTTCTAGCATCAATAATCCTAACAGTCATCATATGGTGTTAAAAAAAAAAAAAAAAAAAAAAAACAGTTGGTCATTTTACTTGTACAGAAGTGCTAGGTTTCATAGTTCTAAAGTGATTATTATAGTTCGCCATTTCCTGTTCTCCTCTGTTTTTTAGTCTGTAAATAAAAATCATTTTATTTTCTATGGGAATGTCAAATGTCAATCTGATGTGGCATCATTTCAACATGGGAGTCTTGAACCTTTGGATATTTCTTCCATGTCGGACATTCCTTTAGAAACTAATTGATCCAAACTGAGTCACCAAATTGAAAGAAAAAGCAAACTTCAGCAACCAATTTGGCAACCAACATGAAACTTCACTGTGAAACGGTGTTACCTGCATCCATGCATCATTTGTGAAACGATCAGGAGATGCCTCTGGGGACAGAAGAGGAGGTGGCAACGGATGAATTAGTTTAGGAACAATAACCAACCCTCTACCAACAACTAATACTGCCCCAGCATTGTTAGCCGTTCCTGAAGCATTTTTTCAATTAGACAACATAATTTTAAGCAACAGAAGATGAAATTGAGAACCATTTAAAGTTTACAACTGCATACCACAATAGTTTGTTGCAGAAAATAAAGTAATTAATTGGCCCTGAGCAAACCGTTCAAATCCATCCATAACACATTCATGTGCTCTTATGATGAGTTGCAACTTGTTCTTCTTACAGAAATCTGTAACACGATCAGGCTGCAAGTGATAATAGAGTAAGCAGAATTGTTCTTGCTGTGCACGGCATCATAAGAGCCATTCAAGAGTGGGAAAGGATCTATTAAGATTATATGTTCAGCTGGGCTTAAAGGTGAGAAAAACTTTTTGTTTACAGACACGTCTGGACAAATTAACCAGGAAGTTTGATTGGAAACTATTTTTCACCCAAATTTTCCTGGGCTAATCAAACATAGTTTCATTTTCTGTTTTCCATCTTAGGCCGAGAGTGAGAAAATTTTGGTAGTCCTGGAGTACCCTTAACTAATCAACAACACACACATGGATTCAAGGGTCCCAAAAATGCCCAAGAACCCACGTGTAGGTTTTTCATTAGCATGGAGTACCCTAATATGGTACTCCTGGAGTGCCTGAATTTTTTTCCGAGGGTGGAGATTTTCCTTAAAATCAAGGAAAATGAATTCCCACTGGGGAGATGGGAAAACATTTTCCATGGAAAACAAATTCCGATTCCTTTTCCACCCTCCAATCAAACACACACTTATTTCTTACTTTGAGGATTGCTGCTCCAAAAGAAGTGTGTTTGATTATCAACACTTTCCATACAAACGCCACCCCCACAACCCCCCCCCCCAAAAAAAAATAAAATAAAAAATAAAAAAATATATATATCTCTTACTTTCAATCTTTCATGGTGTTTGATTGGCATTTTTTTAACGGAAAATGCCTTTTTTTAATAATATTTTGATCAAGAAATCACATTTGCCTCAGAACAAAGGAAAATGTTTTCCTTTTCTTTACTCCTTACCCCCCTTTTCTTGGCCCCTCCTTTGTTCGGGAATGGTTAGGTTTCTATTTTCTAGTCAACTCCAAATCCGGAAACATGCCACAAAACTTATTTTTCTTGGAATTAAATTATAGGAAAATTGCCTAGAAAATACTCTCCTTTTCGTGCAAATTCCAAGCTACCAATCAAAAGCTGCCGCCATTATTTTAAGAAAAAAATAAAATTATTTATTTCAAAATTTAATTTAAGCTTAGCGAAAGCAGCCATGTAAGCTCATGAAACAATAATCATATACTTTTCATGATATTAGCTAAGATTATCATGATAAACACAAGCTAGCACCTAGCATCATTAGAAAGGGGGAAAGTTAAACTTTAAAACCTCACACAACCTTATTGTATAAATGGAGAAAAAATTAGGACAAACGGAGAGGGATATAAGCAAAAAATAGCAACCCAAATTCCCTGCTAGGTTGTAAAGTACCTACCCCGAACGTGACAAGACCTGGTCCTCTAGCATTTGGTCTTAAACCCTCCACACTATCATTTTCAGTGGGATCAGACCTATAAAAGAGCACATACGGTGTTAGAAACTGCTGTATATGAGCCAAACCACATAATAAGAAGTTACACATACCATAACAAATCCATTAATACTATTGACCCAGCATCCATTGTTATAGGCCTCTCGAGTTTCTCTATCTGTTCGACCTCGTTTATCGACCTCCCTATGCCACCATGCATGCAGATTATCTTCTTCTCAATCAGTGCAGCAAGCGGCAGACAGTTAAACATCTGATTGAAACGCGTCCATGCCCAGATCCCGTCATTCTCTCCCTATATGCAGATTAATCATATCATTAGTTATATTCCGAAGGAGAAAAATGAAGCATATTTGCGTGCTTATGCAGACCATTCTCTCAATGCATTCAATGCGAAAACCAAAAAGTGCGTTAATGTCTGCAAGATCGGATTCCCCCGTATCAAGTGAAAACTCTCTGGATATTCAATCTGTGGTCGACAAAAAGGATAATTAGCATATTAAAAATGAAAAGTCCAAGAGGAACAAGCAATTAAAGTCAACTGCTTGCCTTCAGAGCCAGGAGCAAAGTGATGGTCTCCAAGCTGTGTTGTCCTCGATCAACATAGTCTCCCAGAAACAAATAGTCAATATAACTGCCATAATAGGAACAAATACATGTTAAATGACTCCACGAGATATTCTACGCCTGTAATTAAGATACTAAAGGAGGAGAAAGTATGTACTGCTTAAGGCTTTCATTAAAAGTTAACAATCAGTAATCTAAGTATGACCGATAAATTTAGCAAGATCTATATACGTTTGAAATGCTAGAGACAATCATTCTAGAAAGACAAGCAAATCAATGCATGAAACACTTTTTGCAACTTTCAGGACAAACACCATCTCTATAACCTTAAAGCATTAAACATTCCATTTCGAACAAGTTATTTCCACATGGAACTTCATTTAGCGGAACTCCTAGAAAACCTGCACATCGTAGGAAGATTTTAAGAACCATAGTAGGTGTATGACGAGATATATTAAGGAGGTAAATCAATTTCCTTTTCCTTTTTCCTTCTCTGGATCTTGACGTTTGCCAGCTTTAAATTTTTATCTTCAGAATTTGGGAAAATATAAATAAAGCTTGCCATGGTTCAGAGAAGGATGTACAGATATCATTTTGGTGGATATTGAAGCAATAACAGCATCAAGAAAAAGTTTTCTCAATGTGCCCACCCCCCAACCCCAAAAAGTAGACGGCTGTTTCCGCACTCCTTTTCACTATTGCTACAACTTCTGGAAAGTCCAAAGGAGTTAGATCCTCAACAACCACAAGAAGCATGATAGTTTCAGGTCCACTGTCTCTCCTATCTATTTTACAAAGATCGCATCACTCTAATTAACGAACCTCTTCGGGTCCAGGAAGGACACGTCTCAACCACCTAAATCATCCTTAATTTATATTCATTAAGAGTTACCTCCAATTAATTTCTGATACTCGTTTATTATTTTTTTCATCTATGACAACACATTTTATTATCCTTATTCAGTTACGTTATTTTGACATTTTGTCATTCTTGATAATTACTGCCATCAAGCATACTGTTCTCTAAAAATAAGTCGGACTTATAGCAATTTTTTCTCCATCCTCTCCATTTTACTGACATGTTATAGTCATTTGGAACTTTGCATTACATCCTTTTCCGTTCCTAAATTACTATAGTACATTTTAGTCTGTTACCTTCCTTATAAACATTCCATACAATGACAAAGTGACCGATCTCTATACTTTCAACTATATATTCTTTCAGGGAATCACTTCTCAAAATTGCTTTATCAAACAAGTGCTTAAAATTCTAGCTCACTATTTAAGCCCATCTATTTTTATTAACTATAAAACAATGTCACTAGCAAATAATATAAAAGTGAAAGCCTCTATATTCTTATATTTGTTTAATTACATAGCATTATCTTCTACTCTCAGCTGCCATCTAGAACTTCTAGTTCCACCATCACGTTGACACTGGTAAGTGAAAGCTTTAAAGACATAATTCATTCTTAATAGGAACAACAGAATTTTCTGAAAACCTTGCGTCGTTTATATTGGCTTTGTTTTATGAGTCAACAGCTTGGAAAGCAATCCTTGCTACAAGCAACTTGACAATGTGGAATGCAACTTCAATTATGAATGGTGAGTAAAAGTAGATAAGAGATGAGAAGCAACTCTTTGTTGCACCAAGATGAGAATTAAGATGCCTCTTGTGCTCAATGGTCTTTCCATGAGAGTATCAAACTGTCTTACTCCATAAGAACCTATCTTGTAAAAAATTGTTTTCAGTTAGGGTCAAAGCTTTCAACTATTAATTATTAAGCTGGCTAGACAGCGTGGAGATGGGGTTTTGAATCAAATGAAAATAGCTGAGCATTTCCATTTCCTTTCTGATAAACTTCAATTATCTATTTGCTATGCAAAATACTATATTCAAATGAAAGGATACTATAATAATGCACTTGATTTTGATGCTCATACATCATCTAAAGCCTAGCTGACCATTTCCTTCAAAATAGATACAAAATGTGCCACTGCAAGTAAATGAAACAAAGACGGAAATTCAAGGTGCAAATATAAATTTACGTTATATCTCCTGCAGTGGAAGGAAATCCATATTCATCAAACAGGCGCATTAGATCACCAAACTGTCCATGAAGATCACCAAACACTTTGACAGGAGCTTTTAACTGAAGAACTGTGGGTTCTTGCATGAAGATCTGCTCAGTAGCATAACATAGCTCCCCCACTTCATAAGAGTCCAAAAAGAACTTTCTATTAGCAGGAGGCTTCCAATGTCGAGGCTTAAGCAAAGTAGATATGATCTGCAACAGATAACACAATCAACTAAACAAGAATGACCCAAAATTTTACATTTCTGTTTTATCTATTTAAAAAATAAATAAATAAATAAGAAAAAGAAAAAAGAAAAAGGAGAAAATCAAAAGCTTGCCTTTTTATGCAGGCCTTGAGGAGATTTTTGCCTCATGAACTTTTTGTTTGGATTTGAAGGATCGTTGTGAGATGGAATCATACGTCTACTTTCATTTTCAAATTGGTCCAAGGATAACTGCCTAATCATACCACCTAAGTTCCCCACAGCTTCTTTTGCAACTACAACCTGCAGCCGTGAAATAGAGTGCTAAAACGGCTCTGAGATAAATAGAACCACTACATAAAATACAAGATAGTGCAGAAACATACCGCCCTAGAATGAAGGCGAACATCAGCCTCAATGTCGCTACCCTCAGAAGTGGTCTCTGCAGCTTGGGAATTGTCATCTGATACAGAAGTCTCTTCTGGGTTTACTGATGCCTGAGCTGCGTGCCAGACAACATTAGCAACCTCGGCTTCAGCAGCAGATGCCTGAGCTAGTTTCTCCATAGAATTTGTGTTTGCGCTATGTGAATGAAAACACCATCTAATTAGTAATTATGCTAACTTCATTTAATACCACATCAAGTATTTTTAGCAGGTAAAGTGGATCAAAAACTATACAGGGAGATTTCAGGACTTCCATCTGGAGTTGGTGTAGGAGCATCTGAAGTAAAATTAGCGTGATTCAACCTTGGGCTTGTAGTTGATACTGGGGGATTGATCTCAGATTGGAGTGGAGAATTCTCTGCCATCAGGAAATCACCTAACAACGTATCTGCAACAAGAGAGAAAAACAGTTGCTTAGCCTGATGGTGAAGAATTATAATAATGAGGTAAATTGAGTGATGGAGATTTGATATCGGTTTGAAATGTGTGGTTGTCATTGAGTAGTAATTCAGTAGGTAAGATTACAATGTAGAAATGAAAATGAGAATTAAACACTCCTTTCGTAAGTTCAGGAAAATGGGAAATATATCCAGAAGATATAAACATGATATTAGTGTAAACTTCTAGATCTACATTCGTAGACATAAGTTCAGAAAATATGATGATTTATTCAAAAGGTGTAAATATGATATTGGTGGAGAGGGGGATATTTAAACCACTGCCACATACAATCATTTCATCCGACCATCGTGCAAAGACCATCATGCACTTGTGTGTCTACATATAGATGTGGTCTAGTTTTAGCAGTAATATAATTCGTTCCAGCTCTTTAGGTGGCATTAGTTAACACAAGTAGATTACCAGGCACCTAGCACACGAAATTAGGAAGTCTAATTTTGAAATATTACTGAAATGGTGATAAGTGCAATTTGTGCACTTAGTATCTTGACCGTCAAAAGCAGGCATTTCTAACTAGGTGTTGGCTTTTTTTATTTCTTTAGTAGTCAAACCTGATCTTGTACGGAATTTGCGTGACAGGAAAGCAAGAACGTCAAATATTTTGATTGAACCTGGAGACCTTGAAAGATAAAAGTCACAAGCCAGGCTTTCAGAATAAGGGGAAAAAGGGCAATGGCATAAATGAGACATCCTGCCCCATAAGCCTTTCAATGAGACATACTGGAAAATGAAATCAAAGCCTTGGACTACTCATTTGCAGCTCAATCTTTGAACAGTACCTGCTTAATCAGCAGCATGAGCAGTCAACAGTCACCGCGACTTTGGCCCGCCAAATACTTTTAAGACTACAAGAAGGACGCATAATTGGAGAAAGAAAATTAAAAGCCAGTGAAGAACATCAAGCGGAGTCTTTGAACAATTGAAGTTGAAGAACAAGGACTCCAACTTGGATCTCTTCCTTGTAGATACTGGCTGATGAGTTCTTACTAATATTATATATTTTTACTACTTATATATAAAGTGACGACCATGTATTCATCCTAAAACAATTGATATCCATTTCTTAATGAAAAGGCTTAATAGATTTTCATCCAGTACCCTTTTGCCATATTAGGAACAATTTCTCATATGAATCCAACTAGTCAAGCATCCAGAAATCAGCACAAGTCCTTTCTACTTTAGCTTAAGCCTCAAGGTTAAGGGAAAGGGCAGACCATCTTTGGACATAGGACATGTTCGCCACAGACAAGAAAAAGGTGACATCTAATCATCTCGTCAATAGGCTTTGAAATACTATCCCAAATTTGATCTACATATTAAGCATGCCAGATAAAGTTAAGAAAGAAAGAAATCAACAAATACTATTCTGTAAAGACCAGTATTCTCCCTCATCTAGAAGTTAACTGGAAGGTGGTATCCTCAAAAGACAAAAGATCTGAATTTCCCGTCTTCGTGCTTTGATTAAGCAGAACAAGACAAGAAAATAGGAAAAATGTAAAGTTCCTCCCCAGAACTGTTAAAGCTATTCGCTATTATCAAGCAATTATTTATTGTAATGCTGTCGTCATCTGAATCTAGATTCAAATGTTGTTTTGATTCTAATTATAATTTGAGGAAGTTATAATGAGGTGAAATGAGTGGTTGAAATTTAAGGAAATTTGAAACATATAGTTGTAATTGAATAGTTTTAAAAACGGTGGCAGGTGAAAATATAATGAGAATCAAACACCACTTCATACAGCAGGTACAGTTAACTTTTTTTTGTGTTTTGGCCGGGGGGCTCGGGTGGGGGGGCAGGACTTGATGCACCTGCTAATTATAATCTTACCTCCTCTTAAACCACCATAAACATAAACTCGAATGCCAATGGATGCAGCTGCATGGCGATGACGATGCATAATCTCTGAAGAGGGACTCTCAGCATGTACCTTGTTGCTCCGTGAAGTCACCAGTCCATTTCTGTCAAGCCAAACTCCAGCAGTTGTGTCCAACACTTCAAATGGAAATGCAGATGCACATATAAACATATATTATTTCACATTAAGAGTCGCTTCAATTAACAAAAACCAGAAAACAAGCCTCAAAATTTACCTGCAACTACTGCCTCACCTTCTACTGCCCGTCCACCCCTAAGAACACCCCCAGTAACATGCAATCTTGCACCTACAAAAACCTGATGAAACCCAACATTACACTGCCTGAAGATTTTGAGGCAAAAAGAAAGGAACTGTGTCATCAAAGAAACTGCCCAGGACAATAACTCAATCAGCGCTTATAATCTTACAGAACTCCTGATCTCCGGGTATAAGTTTTCTCTCTGTTTAAAACTTCAAGCCCCACTTCCAAAGAGATAGGCAAAACCAAGATAAAATTTTAAGGATGAATAAAAGATTTCATAATTAAAAGCACCATGCTAGGCAGAACAAATAACTATGAAATAAATCGCTAACAAGTAAATCTGGAGTCATCACTTACCGCGGCATGCTGATACCTTGGGGAAGGTGCAACCCCAGGTGCCAGAGTCCATTCCCACTGGCCATTCCTATGCATAAGCAACCCATAAGCATCTGTAAGGGGCTGCAGAGGCACAAATTAAACTTATAATCTCAATCAAACACTATAGTATAGGCCATGGCATGAGGCTCAAGCAAAAGTGGAATATGTGCATTAACAGTTCGACATCTGAAAAAGCATCACTAACTGCAAATTTGCATCAGGACCATGTGAGATATTAGAATATGCAACTAGCCTCTAAAGTATTGAAAATCAGAGAGGATCCTTTTATGGTCTCCGGAAATGTCCATTATAAACATCTGAAAGGGTGGATTTACCTCATTATGTCATATTAATTCACCATAATATCTGCAGTTATCTTATCAGATCCTACACCTTTTTTCTTGTCCCTTTCTCCTCCATCTCTGTTGTCCCAACCGATGCTACTATCACTCTGACTGCACTTGGTTCTCTATTTTCTTCAGGCAGATTGAGGCATGTTGGCTTGGCTTGAGATGGTAATGGTTGCAAGATTGATGGTGGTCTCAACAGTGGTAATTAGGAAGAGATTTGTTATGATTGTTCTATGTTATATACATATTTTCAAAGGAGGGATCTGAATTAGTTTTTCGTGTGCTCTTCCGATCTCTTTCTTGTGACGGATTGAGACATAAACCTCACCACTCTCAAATTGATTTAAAATTTATAAACAATCAAAAATATTAAAAGAAATAACATGAAAAAAAAATTAAAATCAGAGAAGAAAGAAAAGGAGAAATGAGAAAAAAATCAGAGAGAATTGCTTCAGGAAAATAATAAATAAATAAATAGAAGATAATATTGGGAGTTTCCAAAACCATCCTTTGCCACCCTGCCGGAATCTCTTACAGAACTACTTTGAGATGTCATAGTTATTGGGAGGTGGTGATTAGTGGGGCTGAGTCCATTTTTTATTGTTTAGTCAACCAAAAGAAAGAATTATGGGGCCGATCAAAAAACATTTTTTATCAAAGAAACTAAAATTGAAGTTTAGACTTGCAAAAACACACAGGGTTCAAATCCATACAATTGAGGCACACACCTCAATTAGGTGGCATCAAGGTGCGCCTAAGCTTTTTCAAACCATCCTAATGATACCTAAAATGAAAAAAGGAAGTCAAGATAATCTGCATTTGAGACATAGAACCACTTCTTGTATGAAAAGGTGGAAACGGGTACTGAGGCGATCTTCTTTCGTAAGGTAAGGGATAACTGGAAAAAAATGGCTCAAAATCTTGTAAAATAATATAAGATGGTCTGTTTCATCAATAAAATGTACTTCAATGCTAATAGTCCATATCTACATTATGCCATGGTGTAGCATTCAAATATTGAACACAAAGGAAACATAAATTACAAAGTTTAAAACTTGGCGATTGGATCACCACCACCACCACTACTAGTATCATCATCTGTGGAATTATCGGTATATTTAATCCCTTCATCATCTTCATCTTCATAGCTACTGTTTCAATATATAGCCACTCATTTTCCTTATCATTTACGTGTAACTTCCCCTTTTCCTACACCAATACCACCACCATCATTATCACCACCAACAACAACATCAAGCACTTGGTAGAACTTTCAATTCCCATCAAGAACATTAGCAACCCATTCATCATCTAAGGATAATCGAAGAAAAAGAAGTAGCAGAAGGAGAACTGAAAATTTTCATCGTTTATGCGAGGTGCACACCTTGAGACGCTTCCCAGGAGGCGCATGCCTCATGGATTGAGGCATCTACCTCTGTAAAATGCCTCGTGAAACACTGCCTCAGTAAGGAATTCTTGCGCCTCAGTTTGAGGAGTGCTGACTATCAAATTACAACCATAACCTAGGCTACATAAATGCCTAGAATGCAGATCACTTCACAAGAATGGAGGGAGACACTTTTTGATGCAACATGGAAAGTATATTTTTGGAGGAGTTAATTTAATTAGGATTGTTATTATTACTTTAATTATTGTCTTAGTAGGATTTCAGTAGTTTCCTTTTGTTGGTTTTTCTCCACTAGCTCGGAATCTTTTTATACACGACGCTCTTCCGATCTCACAATATTCTTCTTGTTCTCTCTTTTTCAATGTTCGTCTTGAATTCGTAAGTTAATTGTGAGTTTGTTGTGCACTCGGCATCACTTTTAGAATATTGATTACAAAATTGTGGACATAATTCAGTTCATCAGTACACTTATACAGCAAATAGTATATCAATAAGCACATAAATCTACAACTTTAAACTAAAGTTAACTGAATGCTGCATGAATTTCATGAACAGTTTCAATGTCCACTTGAAAGTTAACCATACCGTTCCTGAAGCATCTCTTCCCCCACAAAGCAAAAACATACCATCTGATCGAGCACTAGCTGTTGCATACCTACCAAAATCAGCATACAAATTCACATTTTGAAGAGCACAGAATTAGAGGTTCAAATCTCATAGAAAATACTGCAGCTTTTGTATTACTTGAACAACAGAAAGCATTGTGGCAATTGATAACACCCAAGCATATAATTTCCGCATGGATAATTGATCAAGAATTATAGTATTCGAAATCTTGACATAGACGTATACGTTCTAAAGGTAACAAACAAATATGTCAGTCTATTAAATATTGTCAGATAATCACTCACTTGAGAAATGTTATAACGGAGCTAAAACAATTTTTAGAGGGGATGGAGGCAGTTATATATTCAAATAAGACAAAACTGTAACAATCCTCATATGAAATCTCGATTTGCAAGAAATAAGGTGAATAGATGCTATTGCCTCCAAAAGTAGAAATAAGTTGTGAGAAGAAAAGGTAGACAATGATCACTCTATTCCGAAAGCCTATCAGTTTTTTCTTGAAAACAAGAAAAAGTGGAGAAAAAAACCTTTAACAATTATCATTTTGTAAATAAATTGATTGAATTGTGGCAAAAAAAAAAAAAAAAAAAAAAAGGAAAGAACCTTGAACCGTATTGAGCTGAGATATGTGAACAATTTGTGAAAAGACTCATATAGGCGCAATAATCTACTTTTACTCCTATAACGAATTAAACTAATCTAGAAAATAAACAATAATCCAACTATGTTCAGAAACGAAATAAATGAAACTCCTACTTGAAAAATAAAAGCATGATCCTAAGTCTATAAATGATAATCCTAGTTTGAAAATAAAAAACGTAATCCCAGTTCTTACTCTTTAAGAAAAATCCAACTTTTAAAAGGAACGTGCCACATCATTCTCTGCCACCCAATGAAAAGATTGACTTCGTTTTCTGCCACCCAATGAAAAAATTGACTTCGAATTTGTTTGTTGAAAGAAAAAGATTGTCCAATGGATAGTATTTAGAGATGTCTGCTACATTGGAAGTAAATGAAATGTTGATATGCTCCATTGAAAGTTAAATAAAAAATTGTTATCCGTAGACAAGTCAATATTGTGGGTAATAGGCAATTGTCACTGAGTTTCATCAGAACACAGAAACTACTAACCTTCTTATCCTTTAGCTTGCTGAAATCTTTTTAAACTTGGCATAACCAAATCTTGCACATTTAACAACTCCAGACTACAATGTTGATAAGCTGTTATTTTCTACCAGGGATTAGCATCTCTAAAATTTTCTTCAGTGCTGATAGATATTCCTAATGAGTAATGCTATATATAGCACAGCTAGTGCTAAGCACCAATTCACATGGCGTCATATGATAAGTTAAACCAAGTTGCTCATATGTGCTTGCCTTTAGCTTCATTTATCATTTAATGCCACATATGTTGCCACATAAACTGGTGCTTAACACCACTAGTGCTACATAGTGCTACATAGCATTATTCATTCCTAATATTGTTGGCCATTATTAATTGATCTTCTAATTACCTAATTGGCAGACATTGGAAAGCCTACCAATTTTTGCACCTAAATCATTTATTAAGGTATATCCTGGTTAAACATTAGTAGTTGTTCATCTTTCCTGCCGAGAGCTATTTCCTTCCAATCTTGGGGCCATTTGTATTGATTGTGACAACTATTATGTTTGGATTAGAGTCCCAGGACAATTCAAGTAAATGTTTAGATTTTGTATTGCTTGTTCTCAACTTTAACACAAAGTTTAAAGGCTTTAAACTCTAAATAGGTTGGAGCACTAACATACCTTGAATTACAAATTGCAATCCTTTATACCAAGTAACTCGTTGGTTAACGGTGAATACTGACTTTTGCACCCAAAAAATTCTTCATCACAATCATTGGTACTATGGTTATTCTGTCAACACTTGTGATATTGTTGACAAAGAAGATGTACGTAGTCTTGCGGAAGAAAATGTTCCTTCACTATTCTTTTCATTCTCACCATGAATGGATTCAATTTTAGCTTAGCATTGATGATTATATTTTAACTATTCTCACCAAGCAGATTCTCCTCCTTTTAATTTGTATACCAAAAATTTAACTTGATGTTCTTCCAAAGTTTCCAAATAATTAAAGAAAATTTCAACATTATGATTATCAACCCAATCAAGAAAATCTTCAATATGTCAGCACCTAAAGGTGCAAAAACATATCTTGATTGTAAAATCTTGTCAGTTTTTACCTTGATCATAATCTTGGGGGTTTAATATACCAAGAACGTAAACTGGAGGGACTAAATTGTAATTACCAAAGTTTATAACTTCCTAAGTAGAGAAGAAACTGGTTCTCCTTACTTCATTAGTCATTACTGGATGTTGAATTGGACTGACCCCTTATTCCCAATAAATTGACACGGCCACCCCTTCTTCTCAGAATTCCACTATACCACATTGAAACTAAGTCCGCCTTCCTGGTAGAAAGTTTCTCTATCTCTAACATGAGATCTTGGGTTCAAATCTTGATAATACAAGCTCTATTAGGATCTCGAAGTGGAATTTGTCATGCAGTCTCCTACCCTTGCTTGTGCCCTTGTTTTGCTGACAATAGGCAAGAACCACTTTTGGTGATCTATATTGTTTATAGTCAAGGTCAATATCCGGTACTAGTTGTGAACTCATCTTCCTTTCATAGTGGTTGATCATAACTCGTATCCTTCTCTTGTTATTGATCACAACCCGCAGTCGCTTCGTCGAAAGTTTAAGTTCGGTTGAGATAAGTTCTTGTCAAAATTGCATGCTGATTTCAAGAATATAAAAAGCAAGGTCAGCTAAGCATCTTGAATTGCTTTTCAACTCCATCAATGCTTAGCTCAATAAATTTGACACTCAATTGTTGGTGGGTTGCCTTCCACTTAAAACCGTCCTTAGCCATCCAAAAATCCATTTCTCTCGTACAATGTATTTATTAGGGGGAAAAAAGAAAAAAAACTAGAGATATAGTATTTTTTAAGATAAATCAATTGAATAATGTTGCCTTGAGATGTGTGAAAACCTTGTACCTGCTTCTCTTTATATAGGTACGAAATAATGGATGCTTCTACTCCTCGAATAAACTAGTTTATGCTAGAAAAAGAAACTAAAATCCTATTATATTACAAAAAGAGATAAACAATAGTCCTACTTGGAAATAAAAATTAATCCTAAAATTTATTCTAAAAGAATAGTGCTACTTGGAATAGGATCGTGCTACAAAAATCTCATATATGATCATTATTTTTTCTAAATAACTATTGACCAGCTAATGACTCTTCATATACACAAGATTGAAAAGTGAAAACAGTGAAAGAGAGAATGCAACAGCACACAAGATTGAAAAGTGAAAACAGTGAAGGAGAGAAAGCAACATTGTAAGAGTAAAGTCAAGCGACAGTAAGAAATCTTGTTTTGCATTAAATAAAAATAAAGAGAACTTTTTAGCAACAAGAATAATATGGAAAAAGAGCAAATTTTAGAAGTCACCAACATCATACACATGTACTCACATTCTAGCAGAAGGTCTATCACCTTCTGGGTTAAGCCTCTGCCACATGTATGGCTTTTGGGCAGTGTCCAAAACCCAAGCATCAGACAAAACTCTTTTTCCTGCATGTAGACATAAATTTTCTCCTAAGATTAACGACAAGCCGCCAGTCTATAGAATGATTTGTGCAATTCCTACTCTCTATGTAGCGGCTCTGGCCTACTTTTCCAGCTTATTTGCTTTGCATGACTGCACCCGCACCCTAGCCCATGTTAGCAAAACCATTCTATTTTAAGATGAGAATTGGTCAAACCAATTTCATACATATGTTTCGTCGGAGCTGCATGTACTACATAAATATCCATCATTCACTGCGAAAATCTATGTATTCCAGAATAGAAATAGAGCTCATGCGGGCTTATACTATGGATTTGCATGCAGGATACATCACAAAGTCACAGAATCAAGCACAAAACGGAAAAATACCCTTTCTGAGGGTAGCTAAAAGCTCTCATCTTTTCTTACAATCAGCTAAAAACGCTCTGGGTATTGTGAACTTTGATGTCCAGCCCCAGTTCTTGAGTTATGCAAAAACTGTTAAATTTTCGCATGAAATGGGACAATTAATCATTGACCAATCAGTTTTCCCCAATATTTTAAAGCATGTTTGATCTTCTAAACTTTTCCTGTTAGCATTTAAATTTGAATTATGCTATAACAACTAGTAAATTACCAGTATTGGAATGAAATCATTCATTATCAGCTAACTGCTTCATCTGTAAGGCCAGGTCAACAAAAGTAATAAGGATGTGATAAGTTTGACCAAATTCTACTTTGAATTAGAAAGGGTTTGCTAAAATGAAAACTTTTATCCAGAAGACAGAAGTCATCGTGAAAGCCTACATTCATTGATCATGGACAAGTATTTAAGTTAAAAGTGGACAAGTGTTTAAGTTCAAAGTAACCCACTGGTAGTTATTGTTATATTAATTGAGATTTCACGAATGTAAAAATCTTCTTCTTTACCAGTTGAGAATTCATCAACGGATTTAGTTACTTTCCAAACAGAAAATCTCCAATCCAGTCAAAACTAGTTATATATAAAGTCACTCATGAAAGAACAAATTATGTAATTTAGAAATATAACAAAGTGGTGATGAGAAAAGAGAGTCGGGCCTCACCATCATTGCCGCTCACAGTAACGAGGTATCTTTGTGCCACCAAGTCCATGACATGACCATATCTAGGCCCTGGACCCTGTCCCTGAACAACAACTCTAAGCTCCAAAACAGTAACAACCAAATTAAAGTTCATTAGAATACAAGCATAGCAATATGCATATATGTGTTGCATAAACATACCGGTGCCACTTGTATTTATCACTGGCCAAGTCAAGCACATATAAGTCATCCGTAGAATGCCCGGCAGGACCTATCCCACCCTAGCAACAAAAGTGTGCGTGCATTTTTAAGTCCACAGCTCCTATACAGATAAAAACCAAATCTTTACCGAAAAATCACAGATTTTGGCAGTCCAATCACCTGAAACACAACCATCGTGCCAACAGCAGCTGCAGCATGCGCAGCCCTGGGAGAGGGCGGCTCGCCAGCTGGTCGGAGTCTTGGGTAAACAACAAAAATGGTTCAATCAACAATAACAGTAACAATATGAAATTCTAAAGTTGCCAGCTGGTCAGAGTCTTGGGTAAACAACAAAAATAGTTCAATCAACAATAACAGTAACAATATGAAATTCTACAAACTTTAAATAAAGTTGAAAAGCACAACATGCAAATTTCAGTAGCTACAGCATGACTTGCCTGGTCCATTTTCTAGTGAGAATATCATAGGAATGAACCGAATTCGTTACTCCAGCTAACCCTGAAAACGAAATCCACACCACAGATAGACACCCAAAAAAAAAAAAATAATGATAATAAATAAATAAAATGTGGCACCTCCCAGCTTGATTAGAAAGTAATAGAAACAAAATGAGAGGGAATTGAGTTATTGATATATAAAGAGAAAGGAATAAAATTACGAATGCCAGGGGCTCCGCCATTGCCACCCTCGATAGCGGTGGCGCCGCCAAATAAAATCAGGCGGGGCCCATGTGATTTGGTGTCAGCAACGGCGGTTAAAGTGTGGCCGCAGCGGGGTCCGGGGGCGTCCTCATCGTTGTCCCAAAAGGTCTCCAGCACGCGATAAGTCGGTGCCGGATGCTGCCATTGCTTCGATCCCATCAAATTTCAACGGCAATGTAACAACAGGAAGAATTTAAACAATCAAATTCAAGAACAATCAATAAAACTGAAGAATTTTCTCAGAAGGAATTGGAATTTTTAATGCAGATTAACACGTGAAATGGATTGCAATGACCCAGTAACGGCTATGGGGTGCCACCAGAATCGGACATTTTTTTCATGATAATTTCTGTAACTCATTTTCTCATGTATTCTGGTTTTTTCTTCCTCTATTTCTGAATCAGATTCTCAGAAGGAATGGCATATAAAAAATTGTTTGATTAAATTTTGATACAAGGCTGGCTATATGATACCAATTACCAAAATCTTCTCTCTCTCTCTCTCCATTTTTTTTTTTGGGGGCCCTGTTTACTAATCTACTACATCTTAATTGTAGTCAATATATATCCTCTATTTTTAAAATTCTTTTACTTACGTCATGTAATTTTTTGTTTCATAATTTGATTTTTAATCTTCTACTACTATTAGTTATCACACATATATATTGTATTTAATCATGAGTATATTAAAAAATTTTGTTATAAGAATCTCCTTTTTTGTTCCTAAATAAAGAAATTTTATTCATTACTACTATCCAGAAAGAGTACATCATAAATCAAGAAAGAGTACATCATAAATCAAGAAAGGAGGAAACACAAAATATTGCATGGAACTATCCGCTCAAGCAAATTGGTGAACGGTTTGAATCGCAGACCTTCAAATACAAGAAAATTCAATCCTATGAATATCCTTTGAAAGCATCCTAAGTCTTTAACGATCAAGCCAAAATGTGAACGGGTCGCAAGGGTGCTTTGAGTTGCCTCAAAAACAAGCAGTGACTCTCTCTCTCTCAATGAATTGGTTAACCGGGGGGGGGGGGTGAAATGGTTTAGCAAACTTTTTTGAATAATCAAGAGTAATTTGCACAAGTAATAAAGTGAACATAAAGTAATATAAGTAAGATGGTAATATCAAGTATGACAATGTAAGTACAAATACGATAGGAAAATTTTTCTATGAATATTCTCAATTACAAATAACCAAATAAGTTAGTCGATTGAGAAATAATAACAAGAACAACACTAACTTAACGAATAGTAACCATGAGAAACAATTTGAGATTTTAAAGATTCAATGATCAAATTGACAAATGTAATGTGCAATATAATTAAGTTTATGAACAACTTAAGGAAGGCTTGCACTTTGAAATATAATGTCCACAAATAAATCAATTACCAAGTGTAGTACTAAGAGATAATATACCACAACATAGATAAAAGAAAGAACCTTGCTATTTGGACAAATACAAGGACAAAAATGTGGACAAAAAGCATTTAAAATTATTTTATTACCCAGGCACATTATTTCATCAAGAAAACATTAGCAAGGATAATAAGGTAAATTTATGCCCATTTTGTCACTATTTTTGTCAACCCTCCTTAGTTCAAATAGATTTGTTCTAAAAGAATAAGTGCAACGCAAGTAAATAAATGCATGTAATAAGTAAAATGGAGAGAACACAAACAAATTATTTTAAGGAGGTTCGACCCAACCACTGGCCTAGGTCCTCCGTCAGTAAACTCTCCATCACAAGCAAGGCCTTTATATTAGATTGCTTAAAGGTGCAATCAAAACGTTATCCTAGCTTTCAATCGGATCTCGAATTGACGGCGTTACTTTCAACCAGGATCACCACTCCTTTTACAGCGTTGAGCTTTTCGGAAGCTCAACAAAACCCACCAAGTGTCTTAATTCACAAAAGGAGCGCCAATCCCATCCGCACTATTGACCTTTGAAGGGACCTCCTCAGTATGACCCAAGTACAAGAATGATGTTACAGTGAAAGTTCCTCTCTTTGAAGTAATATGATGAATTAAGTACAAAGAGAGAGATATAAAGACTTCAATAAATAGCAATCAATTTAAAGCTCGTGTCAGTGAAAAACTTTGATGCTAATAATGATGATGAAAAGTCTGGTGCAATCAAACAAGGTTTTTAATACAGGTAATCTCTTGTCTATTGATAAACTCAAATTAACAGGCCAGAGATAAAAACACTTGAATAATTAACAATGAGTTAAAATTCAAAGTGTTTTGTTGTAGAACTTTGATGAATCAATAGATAATCGAAGATGTACCATACATGTACCACACTCGATCAAAGTTCTTTCCAAATGAAGATTCTCTCTTGTAAAAGAACGGTAAGCAATTAGGAACCAAGAGAGTCTAGCACTTTAAAAGATAAAAACTAAGTTTTGAATAAGTGCTAGCTAGATGATAATCTTTGATAGATATAAATTGAGATAAAAGCTTTTGATCTATAAAAAGATTTTTCTTAAACAGTGTTATAATAAGATCAATGAGAAGAAGGGAATACTTTGATAAATAAAAAGTATAAATGAATATGGACTCAAACAATCAAAGTTTTCAATGGATAATCTCTCTTATATCAAGTAATAGATATAAGTTAAGTATCAAGAGAGATTTACACTTCAATTAATAACTAATAAGTTAAGCTCAAGTGTTTGAAACTTTTGATGAGGGAAAGTGTATATAAAAGTTTGATCCAATCAATCAGAGTTTTGAAGATATATATATTATCTTGTAAATTGATAACAATAAGCTAAGAACTCAAGATATTTTCAGAACTTATGAAGTGTCAGAAATAAATCTTTAATCAAAGAAGATTGAAAACAAAGTTTTGTACCATCAAAGATCTATATAATGCAAAAATAAAAAAGAATGAAACGATATAAGATCAATGATTTTTGCTCAGTATTGTATCTCACTTTTAGTGCTTGGTTGTGTGTAAAACTTTGAATACACAAGAATGAAGCATTTATAGTGAAAAATGAAAAAACTAGTCGCTGGACTGGTTGACTGGTGGTAGGAGTAGTGCTAAGAATAATTTTGATGAATCTATTTCACTACACGAAAGAATAACAGGAAATAGGGACAAAAACAATTTTCATTTGCTTGTTCCTGAAAATATTTTATCGTTTAAGCGTTGTAGAAAGACGGTTTTCGGTGCTGGTTATCCAGTTACAGAAGCTACCCCATAGGCTTTCGCTTTCGCGTCTCTCTAAAATTGCAGTCATTGTAAAATCTTGGTTTATTAACTAAACGTTACATCAAAATCTAGCCGTTATGAGCATTGCAATCCGGGACTGGTCGACTGCTTGGTTCGGACCATTCGAGCTTTGGCGGTTGACCGATTTATGAACCGGTTCGGGAGAAGATTTTTTCAAGTTTTGAACAAAACGAACCGGTAATCTTGTGAACCGGTTGACCGGTTTTCATCCCATCCGAGACCTTAAATGATATGATTAATTTGAAAAGCAGTGTGCAGTGATTTTAAAAGCATAATTGAAAACAATGTTTCTGTATTTGACAGGTGCAAAATGAATTGAGCTTTAAAAATTGCTAAATGTTTAGAGTATTTAGTTTGAGTTGGTATACAAAACCAATGTTATTATAAAATGGTATAACTGTATTAGTTCCTTGACATGAACCATCATTGATTCTTTAGAATTTCATGATTTATACCTTTACAAAGTTTGATACATAGGCATGAATTCTTATTAGAGTCCCTTTCAATCATTTCTTGTAGTTTTGTTAAAAAACTTTCATCCTATGTTCATATATGGATGCACGCCATATGGATTTAAAATACACATAGTTTATGTTTGAAATGTTGGGTTTGTTGTCAAAAATAATCCAAAGTTGAAAAGGAAAGGGAAAAGAAGAAGAATCCTAGGAGGAAAAGAAATCCAAATCATAGAAGGATTGTCTTGTCTTTTAAGGAAACGTCGCCTATAAATAGAGATGTTTTCTTCTTCTTTTATGCACAAGTGGTGCAAGCGAGTTGAGGGAAAAATTGGTGAGTCTAGCACCTTGAAGAGTTTTCTTGTAACTCTTCGTGGTTTGTTCGAAGGGTAGAAAATTAGGTGTGGTAAAACTCGGGGTGATTTTCTCGGTGTCACTTGGGTCGGGTCAGAGAATCTTGTGAAGAAAAATAGTAGCTTAGCGTCTTAGGATTTCTTTAATTCTTCGCGGGTTAGGCAAATGGTAGAAATTGGTAGATGCGGTAAAGCTTGGTATATTTTTCTTGTTGTACTTGGGGGATGAGTTTTGGTGAGTGAAAATTCTGTATGGTTGTAGCGACTTTAATCATATAATGGAAAACTTTAGCAGTCCGTTAAATTCGTCTTCGTCCTTTATTTTTATTGTCTCAATTAAATTCCTTGAACAACGGTCCTGCGGGCGTAATCGGGGAATTTACATTAATTCCCAACATGAAATACATGATGCACGCCACATGGGGTTGGAAGTTTTTTAACAAAACTCACGGGAAGTCCTTGAAAATTTTTCATTCTTATTAAGTTCTTGCACATCTTAAAGTATAAGTAAGATGAGTTGTTCTTCGATTTTGATCTTCCTTTGCTTGTAACTATCTTTGCTTGAGAATTTCACAATACTTCAAAATATTGGTTTTATGGGAAATATTGAATGATGATGTTCTTGATAGTGAATTTCTCATCTATCATCATGCTACTTGAAATATTCCAAAAACTAATGTCTTCCTTAAATTGAATGATTAATGAAGACTGTGGACGAGATGCTCACAAGCTTCATTTTCTTTTATGCTCCAGATCTCCGTCTTGATGTCCAATGTGTCAGTGTAAGCTTTTGAAGACCATGTAAGCTCAAGAAAGTTATTTGTTAGTAATAAATAAATTCTTGTTTGTTATATTAATAAACAAGGCTAATATTAGCCATAGGTCAACAATGGCATCCCTCAATACCATGCCAACACCCACCTTGCCCTAAACTGAGAAGGCAGCCGTATCCACTTTTAATTTCACAAACCCCGCCTTTGGCCTTCTCTATTTATGCAGGCTCTAAACATCATTTATTGTAAAAATTGGCATTTGCAAGTTGCTGTTTTGCGCTTTAGTCCACTGGTTCAACATAGGAGAAGTAAGAGAGACGGGGGCGGATTTAGCCCCTGGGCTAGGTGGGATTACGCCCACCGAATCCTTTTCTTTTTTTCCCCTTCTAAGAGGAAATTTTGGATTCTTGTGTTAATTCATTATTTACCAGTCTATTTTTGGATCAAGTTTGAATTAAAATTCTCATACATTAGGTAAATTTCTTGTTATCAAAGCACTCAAGGCTTAGTTCAATAAGTCAAATGATAACATAAGTCAAATGATGAGGTCTTATATAGGAAGTTAAAAATTACAACGTAAAAAGAGTTCAAACAAGTTTATATGTCACTTTGACCTCATTTGTCTTACTTTTGAGTTATATTTTTCTATCATCTAAGTAAGCTTTCTTATATTATTTAGGAAACTATGTCCTAGTTGTAGAATGTATATTTTGAAACAAAGGGAAAAAATGAAAAATATTACGTATACGCAAAAATACTATTTGAAGATTAACTTATCAACTAGACTTATATTTTACATTTTGTCTTTTAATTTTATCTTTTCAATTTAACTATATCATATGAAATATGCAATTAAAATGTATGACTCATTGATTCGGAGTAACTTATAAAGTCCTATTAAAAGATGTTCTCTTATTAAAAAATGTTCTATACACTTCTCTTATATTTATATATATATATATATATATTATATATAAGCCCCCTAATTTCTTTATTCTGGGTCCGTTCCTAAAGAGAGACAACTTTTGTGGCCATGAACGAGCTAGCTTTCTAGACCACATTGTTTTGGTTAGGGCCGGACCTAAATATAGGCCCAACTGCCCAAGTAAAATCACGCTCTTGAACCCAAAAAAAATAAAAAACAAACAAACAAAAATTTTCTGCTGAACGAACAAACCACAGTAGTGACCAAGAGACTTCTTCCTTCACAATCAAACTTCATAGGCCTGCATCGACAGCCACCGGACGCCAGTTGCTGCCTCGCCGGAGCTGGACACAAACCTCCGTCCGCCAATCTCTAGACTCTAGAAGTTAAACTCACAAATTACAATTTGCAAGGTTAGGGTTTTTCTAATTTATTACAAGTTGATTACTTGATTGTTAGGGCACTGATTTTCTTTTATTTTTCTCTTCTAACTTGATTATTAAAGACTAATTATGGAATTATGACTATTGTGCAATTAATTAAATAATAGATAGTTTATGTCTTTATGCAAATCAGCAAATGTCGGGCACAGACACTAGTAATGCTTAAAATTTTTACGTCAGTATGTGCAAACAAATAATATAGTTGTAGATCTCGTGGTCCTTTATTGTCGGGTCATGGGTATTTGCTTTTCTCCTTATGCTTCTGTCTACTAACTTTTTTTAATATTTTTAGCCTTTTAGGTATTTGACATAATGACTTAATAAACACAAACTGACAAAGTGATAAATGACGATATTGAAATGATTAAGGCAGTGAATTAGCTTACTTTAAATATAATGAAATTATTACAATATTATATTAGATTATATCTTTAGGCCATTTTTTATATAGAACTATAGGTTATTCATAAATATAAAATGAATAAATTGTGTAAGTGTGGGTTATTCAATTTATGCATTCCTTCTTTTCTTGCTCAATTGATTTAGCAAACTAGTCTATTTTGAATTAGTTTTCCTTAGATGTTAATTATTAAGTAGATTTACCTTGTAATAGTTTTTTTTAATTGCTTTATTGGGTTTTAAAAGCAGTGCTATATTTCATTAGATGCTACTGCTCTAATGGTTGATTTATCAGGTACTTTTTGATTTTTAAAATTTGTTGCCTTGCCGGCGTATTTATTTCCAATATTGTTTTTGTCTTGATATTACTTTTACTTAATGCATTGTTGTTGCCTTGACCTTGCCGGCATATTATTATTTTTTTGGATTTTTGTGAATTCTTTGCCTAACTTTATTTTTGTTCAACGTGAATAATTGGTTTGTTTGGACGATAACTATTACTTTTAGTTTTTCGGTGTTATTATAGTTAAGTATTTGAGATAAGTTAGTAAGCGATAGGGACCTATTTTTTGAAATTCGCTTAGGGCCCTGTCGAGCACAGGTCTGGCCCTGGTTTTGGTCTATGGTCGGGAGAACATTTGAAACAGCCATCCGTAGCATATTCTTCACCTTTGGAGGAATTTTTAATTCCCAAATGGTCCTCCAACAATTTGTCCATTGGTGACAGCTAAAAATTATGACTAAAGTTTAGCGCCATAGTGCACCCACTTTGTGTAACGCCCCAAAAAAATTCACGGCATTTTTCATTTATTCTATATTAAAAAGATCGAGGAAATTTTGGGATTTAGGTAAAGTAACAAAATGGATTCAATTACTAAAGTTATGATTTATTTTGGTACTCAGTTGATCAAAAATCGAAAATCAAGGATCAAGGACAAAAAAGGACGACATATGCCAGTTAGCGGGTTGTTTTGCATGGTTGGACATCCATCTTCGGAGCAAGATTATGATTTATACACTTAGAGTTAGACAATTAAAATTGTCTCATCTTAAAGTTTATATCAAGATTTTCGTTTTGGTACCTAATTTGACTATATTTCGTGAATGCAACAACCTCAAAAATAGTACTCTCTTTATCCCAAAAAATAGTCCAATAATTAATTTCCCACCTATTAAGAAATTATGCTTAATATAGTTAAAACATTAAATTTTATCCGCATTTTTCATATGTACCCTTGTCTCATATTGTTTGAAAGTACTTCCAATGCATAAACAGCTGGTGTGGAGTAACAGTAAGACACATTTAATTAGGGTCATATGAAAATGAAAAATTAAACACATATTCAATATGGTAAGTGAATTATCTTTTTAAGACAGACAAAAATATTATATACTGAACTATTTTTACGGGATGGAAGGAGTATATTCAAAAGCATATTTTCATTAGTACACTACATTTGTTTAAATTGGGTATTGTGTATAGAGTTAAGTTGGTTTCAGGTCCAACCCAAAAAACAAATACAGTCTTTTCACATGTACTTGCCTAACTTTAGAAAATTCTATGTATACTTGGTAAATGTTTTAAATTTCAAAATACTATGTAACATACTGTGTTACATAGGTAACACGGTATGTTACTTGTAATTTTTTAAACATTTTTAATATTTTTCCTCTTTAATAAATATATTTTTCTTTATTTTTATTTTTATTTTTATTCTTTTTTATTTTTTTCTTATTTCCCATTTTTTCTTTTTTTTTATATCCTTTTTAAATAATTTTTCTTTTTAAGTTTATATAGTATGAATTGTTTGACGTTTTAATTCAGTTAATAAATGATGTTATATTATATAGGTTTTTATATAAATAACATAACTTGTTAAACAAGTAACATGTGCTGTTTTACAAATAACATAGATTGTTACACAGGAAACATTGTTTGTTTTACAAATAACACACGCATATTGTTTAATAATATGTATTGTTACACACATAACATATCTTGTCATACAAATAACAAGACTTGTTAGTTAAATAACCTAGCTTGTTATATAAATAACAAAGCTTGTTTCATACATAGCATAACTTGTTATAAAATCAAATAGCATGTTACTCACAAAACATAATGTGTTGGACGAATAACATAGTTTGTTATGAAAATAACATAGGTTGTTATTAGGCAATGAATCATTAAAATAAGTCTGAACGATATTTAAATAGAGTAGACAAGCCCTATAGTTAAAAACATAAAACAAAAAATGAATTATAAAAAAATTAGAAAAAATAGAAAAATAGAAAATCGTAAATTTGAAGGCTTAAACGACCATGGGTGGCCGAAAACTAACGAGCCTCGATCGCCTCGTTGTTCCACTTCTGGAAAGATATTATTTGCTAAATACTGCACTAAATGCTAAAACACTTAAATTTCAACCACATCTTCAGTTCAATTCTCCATCGATCTATTCCATCGATCTATTCTACCATGTATTAGGATAAACTCTTTTCAACAACAACAACAGCAATAATAATAATAAAATAAAAAAATTAAGATGAAGTCCAAATAATAGAAATTACACAAGTGATCATCACTAAGCTTTAAATTTTTTTTTTAAAGTATAATTATAAATCTATATTGTGATCGTAAAAAATGTGTATAGATATATGTCATACTTAAACACAGTGGCAAGAAAATCGACAATACAAACCTTCTTATAGAGGGAACACATACTACAAATAAGAGCTTGTTTGATACTCTTTATTTTACCAATTTATAATTTTATCTACCACTGATTTGACATTTGATTTAATAACTATTCAATTACAACCATATATTTTAAACCTTTTTTACATTCTCAATACATATTCTACCTCTCTCCTCATTATAAATTTTCCACATTTTGACAAATAAAGAACATCAAACAAGCTCTAAGTGTAGAAAAATACCTCATATAAGAGAATCGAACCTGAAACCTCTAGACCCCAACACCTCAGCCTAATCCCCTAATCAAACAGGGTTAGGCCTTATTGACAAGATTCATATTTAATAAAATGTTGATATTTCTAGGCTAACTACTTAAAAGAATTAGCATAAATAATAAAATTTCTATTTTTCCTTATATGTGGTGGAATTTTTCTTTTCTTTTTCTGTTAAGAGACATTGTAAAGAATATATTGATTATAAATAATATTTTAATAATAGCTATACTTATAATACTCTTCAGGTCTCAAATGCGTAGTTTACTTTATTTCTTCACAGCAATAAAGAAAAGATATTGAAAAAGCAAATTCTACAAATAATTTTTCCAATAAAACTAATTTAATAAAACTAATAGTTATTACTAAATATTAAGGGTAAATTTCACATATGGTTTCAACCTTTGTACTTTTAATCAGTTGTATCCCCAATCTTTTTTTTTCCAGTACCATTAGTCTCCAATATTTCATAAATCCACACAAGATCTCTAACCACAATTTTAATTAAGGGTAATTATACTATCACCCCAAATAGTGTCTCTCACCACGTTATATATTTACCACAAATGAAACATAACTTTAATAAACACACCACAATAGTTTTACAATTATAACCCTTATTTTTTTACATAAAAATCAAACAAAAAACTACTAGTGGTGTGCTAACAAATAATTTTAACGATAAAAGGAAATCTCATTGGAAAATAAGAGCTCCAAATTCCGCATTTTTCCTGTTGAATTCTAATTTTTTTTTTGAAAATCCTTTACCTATTCATAGTATTAATTTACAAGAAAAATAAGAGTAGATCTACACAAGAAAATCAATCGAGTGAGAGTAAATTGCTTCAAATTTCAAATGAAAAATTGGATCGAGAATTGTGATTCCATAGGTGTTCCATTTCTGTTTCCACTATCAATTCATCGTTATATGAACTCTCTCTTTTTTTTTTTTTATTTAAGAAGATTTCATCATGAAGGGGAATAGGAGCCGCCCCAACAAAAATTGATATAAGAAATTTTGGATTTCTGATCAGTGTAAGGAAGCCACCAATTGACAGCAGCAACAAGGGGAAAAATTGTTTTGGTAGCTGTTAGAAGAAAAAAAGAAGAGGATGTGGTGTAAACATTAACATAAATTTAGGTGTTGTTTGATTGCAAGTGTGGAAAATGTATGGAAAGAAAATAAATTATAGGTAATTGAATTCCCTAGAATTAATTTTCATGAGAAATGTTAATTTCACATGTTTTATTGACTTAATTTTCTACCTAGAAATAGTAGTTATTTTCTATCTTTTAGTGTTTGATAGCTATTATTTTCATGAAAATAGTCTTTTTTTTATTTTCAAAATTTTGTTTTTTTCGTTTTGAACAATTATTTGATAGCCATTAACTTTTTTTCACATAAATTATCAAGTTTTCCATAAAAATTGTATTTTTTAAGTGCCTTATTTTAGAATGATTGATCTACCCATGCTTGTCATTCTATCTTATTGGACTTCCTCTCAAGTGGTAATAATTGACTTTCTGAATGTACTATAATTTGAACTTTATTGACATTACAAGAGTTTTTTATTAGTTTGCATGATGGAAGAGTCATAACTTCCCATTGGGCCTTCATAGGCCCAATTCTATTGATAACAATGGATAGTCAGGTATATTCTGGCCAGCCTATTATCCGTACATATGGAACCCGCTAAAGGGCCCAGGTATATTGTGCCTATAAATATTCACTGTTCATATGCACACTCCCCAAGACACTTTTTCACTCAACCTTCTTTACAGTCTAAAATTATTCTCTCCCAGACCTCACTTACTTACTCTCACGCCGGAGGGGCTACGGAGGTCCGCCTCACCGCCTTCTTTTGCAGGGTCTTGGAAGTTCAAGCAAGAGTCTGATCTTGCTGATCCTTATCAAGGCGAATTCGACTTCGTCATTTAGCGCCGTCTGTGGGAATCCGCGCTTGCATGGTTACCACCCGCAACAACAGATTACGTTTGGAGAGTGAAGAGGCCGCCCGAGGGCCACTGCCGACTATGTTTGGACCTCAAAATAAGGTCGACCCTCCATCGGAAGCCGAACAGGCACCACCTAAAGGACCCGATCCCCCTCCTGGGCCCACGGTGGAATATTTGTAACGACAGGTAGATGAACTGCGACAGCTCCTCTAGAGATCCGCCCCAACTTCTGGGTCGGTCCCGAGTCCCTCAGTAGGCCATGAAAGAGGATGGGACGATGTAGCTAAACCATCCCATAGGGGTATTCCGGCCTCGGTGACACGGCCCTCTGGGAATAACCTGCAACAAGCAGAGGTCAGTGAAACGGTGATGATGTCCATGGAAGCCGTCACTCAGATCATACAGCAAGAAATAGCTGAGGGGCTTAAACAAATGGTGGTTACAGTGACCTCCTTCAGTAGGAAGTCCGCTTTCACCAAGGTAATTAAAATCGCGATTTGAATCATAGAATCGTACGATTCTACGATTCAAATCCAGAAAATCGATCCAAATCACATGTAGAATCGGACATTAGTAGAATTGTAAAAAAATCGAATTGGAATCGTTTAAAATCGCGTAAAATCACGATTATGTACTATTCTTGCGATTTTGAGTAAAACCAACTTCTTTTCATATTTTGTACAGAAAAGGGAATGTTTTTCATTGTTGATACTTCAATCCTCACAAGCTCAAGGTAGATCCTTCCTTTCTCTTCATGATTTTGCTTCATCTGTGATGAAAATCACCTCCTAACATCCAAAAAGCCAAACAAAAGAAAATAAATCCAACGCCTGCCACTACTCGCAATACCTAAATTTGATGACAATCTCTCTTCTGATTTTGGGATGTGGGTACTGGGAACTTTACAATCATATTGCAATAGTGTGCTGGGCCATGACATGTGGCTATTAGGGCTTCAGATATTGATTCCAATTTCCCCTTAGTATTATTTATTTATTTATTACTTTTTTCTGAAAGTACCCTCAGTATTTTTTTTTTGAAACAACTCAGTATTATTTTACTACTATACATTTTATTACCGATAAAAAAAACTACTATATATTTTATTATTTATTTTATTTTGTCTCCCAACCTTATATGGTTATGAAAATTGAGAAGTAAAAAAAGATTAGGTGGTTAATACTACGTTAACAAAAATTTAATCGATCATTTTGTAATTGTTTGACTTTTTTATGCACGATGATTAGCTTTTTAATGACATAATTTTACTATAAGCTTAATTTTTATTAAATGATTTGTGCTTAATATTGGGCTTATTGGTTTTAATTTTTTGTTAGAAAGCCTTATCTTTTTATTTGGCAATTTTAAATTGATTTTTAGTAAAATCTTACGATTTACGATTTGATCCACCGATCCGATTTACAAAACTCCTTACCGATTCGATCTAAAAATATGATTTTAACAACCTTGGCTTTCACGACCGTAGTGCAGTTCTTTCCTCTTCCAGATAACTTCAAGTATCCCCGAATGAAGGAGTACAATGGCACTGGGATCCTAACAACCACCTGAACACATATACTGGCATAATGGATATGCAGAATGCCCCTAACCCTATATTATGTAAAGCGTTCCCCCAAACATTGACGGGGCCGGCCAGAGACTGGTACGTAACGCTGCCAGAGGGATCTATTGGACAGTTTGATGATCTTGTAGAACGGTTTCTGATTTTCTTTGCCAACAGCAAACGCATCAAAAAAACAGCCGCCACCCTTATGTAGATGAGGAAGTATGAAGGAGAATCGTTACAGCAGTTCATGAGTCGTTTCAATGGTGAACGATTACAGGTACCCGACCTACATATAACAGCAGCCGTATCTGCGCTCACGCAGGTAGTAAATTGCATAGAATTCAAGAAATCTTTATCGAAGAACCGCCACAGGAAGTCAATGACCTGCTGAGAAGAGCGGAGAAGTATATCAACATGGAGGAAACATTGTTCCCAGTCGTAGCCAATCGTTCTGCAAACAAGAGGGCCTCGACTCAAGCTGAGAAACCCGACCATAAAAGAAGCAGGATAGAAAAAGATAGCTGATCTTGGCCACGACGACATGATGAGATAACTGTGGATCGATCTACGCATCTCAATGCCTCACGCTCTCAAATACTGATGGAAATCAAAGATAAATATGATCTTCGTTGGCCGAAACCAGTGAAAGCCTGAATCACCAGAAGCAACAGAGATAAATACTGCGAATTCCATAAGAGCCAGGGACACACCACAAAAGAATGCAGAACTTGAAAGAGGAAATTGAAAACCTAATCAGGAGGGGACATCTGAAAAAGTTTGTAAAGGTTGATAGGCAAGAACGGGGGAACAAGGTAAAAGGTTCAGAGCAAAAGCCATCGACAGAAAGCTCAGATGCAGGTACAGTAGGAACTATAAACGTAATATCTGAAGGAGTGGCAGCCAGGGACGATACTAGAGCATCGAGGAAAAGTTATGCCCAGTCTTTATAGCAGGGGTCAGAAATAATTTCAGTACAAAGGGTCGGCTACGGACAGGAAATCACTTTCGGCCCAACTGACTGAAAGGATACTCATGGGGGTAGCTCAGCCCCCATGATGATGCCATGGCTATCATGGCAGTTGTGGCAAACTTCAATGTGAAAAGGATACTCATCGACAATGGCAGTGCAGCGAATGTCCTTTCCCTTGATGTATTTAAACAAATGGACTTCTATTGGATCGTCTGCTCCCCATCCGAATGCCTCTCTAGGGATTCAGAGGAAGGATTGTTCAGCCTACTAGTGTGATAGAGCTACCTATCACTTTGAGAATAGAGGGCAATCAGGTTACCAAGATGGGTACATTTCAGGTTGTAAACGCGCCTTTAGCTTATAACGCAATATTGGGACGCCCATTCCTTAATAGCCTGCAAGCCATAGTGTCGACCTTCCATCTTACGATGAAATTCCCCTCACACATGGGGGTTGTGTCAGTACGCGGGGATCAGGCAGTTGCTAGACAGTGTTACGTTAACAGTATCAGAAACCCGCCGAGCGTTATGAACTTGGGCATGGGGAAAGAAATAAGGATGTCGGCAGTGGAGGAACTCGTGAAGATCGAGATTGTCAATGTTTTTCGTTGGGAAAGCAGTTGCCGTCTGACCTCCAAGTGAAGCTCGCGAAGTGCATCAGACAAAACATGGACATTTTTGCATGGAACAACAAAGACATGCCGAGATTAGATTGTGAGCTGATAGAGCACAGGCTGAATGTACTCCCTGATAGCAAACCAATAAAACAGAGAAGGCGCCAATTTGGCCCATCCCGACGAGAGATAATACAGGTAGAAATTGAAAAGTTGGTTAACGCCGGTTTTGTTAAAGAGGTGCAGTACCCCGATTGGTTGGAAAATGTTGTCTTGGTACCTAATCCCGATGAGAAATGGAGGATGTGCATCGGCATCACAGATTTCAATAGGGCCTGTCCAAAAGATAGCTACCCACTACTCCGAATAGATCGCTTGGTGGACTCTACTTCGGTTTACGAGCTCTATAGTTTCCTGGATACGTTCTTTGGATACCACCAAATAAAGATGGTTGAGGAGATGTGGAAAAGACCTCATTCGTGGCCAATGAAGACATCGATTGTTACAACGTCATGCCCTTCGGATTGAAGAATGCGGGGACGCATATCAGAGAATGGTCAATAAAGTCTTTGCCGAAGAGATCGGGAACACAATCGAAGTATATGTAGATGATATGGTGGTTAAAAGTATAGACAGGGATCGACATATCAGAGATCTAGAAAAAATCTTTGCTACCTTAAGAAAATACAACATCTGGCTAAACCCAGCAAAGTGCGTTTTTGGAGTGGCATCAGGAAAATTTCTTGGGTTCATGATAACACATAGGGGGATAGAAGCAAACCCGGACAAGATCGCAGCGCTTGTGAACATAGAGTCGCCGAAAAACTTGAAGGAAATGCAGCGGCTTACAGGTCGGATTGCAGCCCTAGGTCGGTTTATGTCGAAATCTACCGACAGGTGCGTACCATTTTTCTGAACTATTAAAGAACGAGCTATGTTTGCCTGGGATGACAAATGTGAAGCCTCCCTCCAGAAGTTGAAAGAATATCTAGGAACCCCACCGATACTATTGCGACCTTTACCGGACGAATAGCTATACCTATACCTAGAAGTCTCGGAACATGCAGTCAGTGCAGTATTGGTCAGAGAAGAGAAAAGCGCCCAGAGGCCGGTCTATTACATCAGTAAAATCTTGACGGCGGTCGAGCAGAGATACTGCTTAATAGAACAGTTGGCTCTTGTGCTAGTGGTTGCCTCAAGATCGGA
>CAVNYN010204893.1:0-32776 GCA_963692815.1 Nyctanthes arbor-tristis
TCTGGAAGGGTCCTGGACTGGCCGCCGCACTAAACAGAGGAAACCAACAGGTTCCTGTACCCAAAATTCCACACCACATTAAAATTTCTTCTTTCCCAGCCACGTTGTTTCATCATCATTGACAATATTGGGTGGTTGGTGGCTATTTTGATTTTGAGTTATTACGTTTTCATCGGTTTTTTGTTGGGACTTCAAAGCTTAGTGTACCATGCATCGTGTGCTCTTCCGATCTATCAGATTTTTTGCTTTTAACTTTTCAATCAATGGTGACTGTGGATATATACGTGGTTTTGCTCCATCACGAAAGAAGAGCTTATAAACGATTGTAAGATAACTATTTTGATTTTTTGTTCTTTTTTTTTGTTTTAAGATGGGATTTATCAAAAGCAAAATTATTTGTGGGAGGAAATGATGTAAACAACCCCTAATATAAATAAGTAGACTTTTCTTCAACACTTTTTGTTTGTTTACATTAATTATTATTATTATTATGGTGATTAATAATTGTAGATATTTCTTGAAGCATGAGGCTTGCAATAGAGTAGAAATTTCTTGAAAAAGTTGTGCACTAACAAATATTTTAAACTAAATAAATCAAAAGTCCACCTCATTGTCTTATTTTGTTGTAATCCAAACTACTAATGTGATTTTAATTAAGTAAAGAAAAGAAATTACAAGTCTACCTCGCGAGTGGTCCGACTCATGTAGCATTTCATTCAATTAAAAACAAAAAACCCATATCTTTAAATTTGTATTTTATCAATGAAAAATATAAAATTTTGTGAAAAAAAAATACTCTCTCTGTCCCACAATGGTAGTCCAGTTGTCATTTTCTTATAGATTAAGAAACGATAGTTAATATGATTGAAACATTAAATTTATCTTATTTTTTCACATATACCCTTATGTCTCATTAATTATTTGAAATACTTTCAATGCATAGATAGTTAATGTAAAGCAATAACAATAAATTAATTAAGGGCAAATATGAAAATGAAAAATTAAATACATGTTCAATTTTGTAAGTAGAATATCTCTTTGAGACAGACGAAAATGAAATAATAAACTATCTTTTTGGAACAGATGAAGTAATAAAAAATATAAATTTATTTGGTGTCAAAAAGGAAAAAGATAAATTACATTCAATCCCATCACAAAAGTTTGTAATAATTCTTTTAAGTTTTGCGTATAGCCTAAGAACATTTCCAATGTAAAGTTAAGGTGGAATGTCTTAATTGTATATGTGTAAAAGAATATTAAAATTATATTAAAAAAATCATCCAATACAATAATTTCAACATTGTATATTTGTCAAATTATTATTAGGGATTTTGAAAAAAAGAAAGTGAAATTTTTTGATTAGACAAATTAATGTTTGACATTGTCATAGAGAATGTCATATCAAGCATTTTATAAAAAAGAAATTTTATGTCATAACAATATCAAGCATTTAATGTGTCAAATAAGTACTTTTTTGTCAATTATCAATTTATTTTATAACTATGACTATGCATTAGAGATGCTCTAAGAGTGGATATTGTAGATTGCAGCAGATCTTAATAATAATTAATAATGATTCTTATTATTATTTTGAGATAAAAGCATAGTCACAAAAGATAAAGGGAATATATAGAGAAATTTTATTTTGTCCACACAGACAAATTATTATACATGTATGTAATACGTGACACACATTTAAATTACAAGTTTGATGTGCTTGTAATTTAAATATTTGCCACATATACACATAAATATAACAATATGTCTGTGTGTAGGTAAAATAAAATTTCTAGGCCATATATATATATATATATATATATATATATATAAGTTTAAAATGATTAAAGTTGTGAAGTGAGAGTATCTAATCATGGTATTTCATCAATTGTTAGTGCATATGAATGGAAGTCAAAAGGTACGAAATTCTTATTGGGAATATATATGTATATATATATATATATATATATATTCTCATTATTGGGAGTACATTCATAATTGTTGAGATGTAAAACCAAGTGACTAGTCGAATTAAAGTAGTTGTTAAAATTGGGTTAAATTTACATATCGTCTCCAACATTTGAGTTAAGTATTAGTTGGGTCTTTAACCTTTTTTTAATCTTTTGAGTCCCTCAACTTTTTATAAATTCTCAGAAAATGTCCCTTTTGTCACTATTCTGTTAGCTTTACATAAAAATAACTGTTATACCTTTAACTTTTTAATTTTAAAAAGCGATTTAAAAATAATAATTAAAAAAGAGAACACCTAACCCACCCTACCTCACCCTACCCACCCCCTTCCAAGAGTGGTTGGCGGAATGTTGCCAAACACCCCTCATTTTGGCTGTTGAAAATGACAGTATTTTCTAACAGCATATGGGGGATTCACCCCTCTTTTTTGGTCGCTGGAAACAACAATAAAAAATGAGGAGAGAGTCCAGCCTTTGTTCTGGCAGCACTTTAGCTGTAGGAGACGACAGCATTTTGTTGCCGTTTCCAGTTGTCAAAAAAGAGGGGTGAATACCCACACAAATATTTGTTGCCGGAAATGACAGCAAATAGAGGGGGATTCACCCCCTCTTTTTGGCCAACGAAATGGCAGCCACTCTTGGGGGGAGGGTGGGGGTTAGGTGTTTTCTTTTTTTTTTTTTTTTAAAAATTATTTTTGAACTTTTTTTTAAATTAAAAAGTTAAGTGGTATAAAGGACACTGTTATGAAAAGTTAACGGATAGTGACAAAAATGGCCTTTCTTAAGAATTTATAAAAGGTTGAGGACCCAGAAAGTTGGAAAAAAAAAGATTAAAGACCCAACCGATTCTTAATTCAAAAATTGTGGACGATTTGTGAAATTAACCCTTAAAAGTTTAATATTATATGTGGAATTATGTTTTTATGAAATGAGCTGTCCAAATTACTTCATGCCTGTCTCTGAATAACTTATAGGATTCCATTATCATTATGTGTCGACTTCATATTCTTGTTGTAGCTATCATAGTTGCTTTGAGCACTAAAAGGGGAAATACCAATAGCTACGTTAACTTCAATTAGACCTACTTCACCGAGTACTTAAAAAAAGCCAGATCGGAAGAATAATTCTAATTAGCATTTCTTTACCGTAAATAATCCCAATTTGAGGAAAACTTTTTTAATATATGTATATACCATATTCTCGATAAAGAAATAACTTCTTAAGTGTAACAAACTCTTATTGAAACAACTCGTGTTAGTAAATCTAACATGAACATGACATGACATCCAATAAATAGATGTAAGTAATTAGCATGTATATTAAGTTAATGGGGACATAAGTCATTTCTTATCAAGTCAATAAAAAGGTGAATTTGCATAAACTAATAGAAATACTAAAATAAAACCGAATTTTGAATTATTTTAGGAAATCTTTTTGATTGGCCAAAAATCATTGTCCGGTGCGTTAACTTTGAAACGTGGGTCCTCTGCTTTTATATTTTGTCTATAACTAATCATTTTTAAATTACTTTTTGGTTGACCAACAATATAGAACTAATCACAAGGGCCCTTGATGTCTTCACAATCTTTTTTCTAGGATATGTTTTCGGGGATCTTTATTGCCAATTTGTACTTTTAACAAGTTTCTTTTGCGTATATATAAGATTAGGAGCGGATGGCTTCTTATTTTTTCAATTAAAGATTTTTGAGAAGTAGACCGAAAACGAGAGTAGAAACAAAATAAAATAGACATGATTGATTCTCTCAACAATGTCAAAACATATTAGCTAAACTGAGAGCGAAATATTTTCTCATCACTAAAAGTGATTGCATTTATTTATTTATTTATTTATACTGATTATTATAATTATAATAATAAATTTCCCTGAGAGAAATACTATTGGTTTCAACAAAAAGATACAACATTTCTAATAGAAAACATTGGGCCTTTTTAAGTGGGCTCCTATTGCTTTTATTCATATCTCCAAGTTATGGACCCAAATAATTGGGCTTTTATCAACAACCGAGAGCCTAGCCTACTTCAAAATCCATTTTTCTTCTTTCATATTGTCCAACTTTTTCGCGATGATCAACACAAAAACTATCTCGAGTAATCTGTTTGAGACCCCTCGTTGAGATTTCAAGTTCCATCGCGAGAGGTAACCTTTTTCAGAGAGTACCTGAATCCATGTCATCATTTACAGTATGTTTAATTAGTGTTATAAAAAAGTATCACACGTGAAAATGCGTTGAAATTACGTGATTGTTTTTATTTGAGAATTGATAAACAGATTATTATTATCAGTATAGTACCAATGCTGAGACAATGAAATATGTACAAATAGCATTTCTCATATATGGGATAATATTATTATGAATGCGGATAAACAAATATTAATTAAACCTTAATTATCGGTAAAATCTTTATTTATATAAATTTAGATTCTTTCTTATTATCTAATCTCATCTTATATTATGATGATGTAATTTAAATTTTCTGCCAAGTGAGACATGCCCCTGTTTGTCCAACTGCTGGAGGCGAAATCTAATTTTCTCAGCAAATTTGTTAAGATTCTATCTTTCTGCCTAAAACAAGAAACAAACTTCTACTAACTTTAATAAACCTTAAAAAAGTTGTCTGATTTATTATGTACAATGAACCTAACTACAATTATTTATTTGTTTTTTTAATAACGTGACACACTAGATGAATCTTTCTTACCAAATTAGTCAAGTCACATAAAAAGAAGTGATGGATCATGAAAGCCAAAATCACCCTTTTTATTTCCAAGACAAGAATAAAGAGTCGAAAGGAATTAAAAAAAGGAAGAATTTCTAAGATGACTAAATTCAAAAAAGCAAGTTCAAATATAGTCCATTTACAAAATTTGTGCAAAAATGGTCATTTTTTTGAATAAAATTACATGATTGTCCTTACGCAGTAATTTTTCTTTATATCTATATATCTCTATAATTTATCTGTAAATCTCTACAATTACAATTATTATTAATGCTGATTCTCAACACTACAATTTGATAAAAAAATGTCCATGCAATTTATATGTATATCTTAGCATTTAATCACGATAATTCTCGACGGTTATCTGTATATCTATATAGTTGAACCGTAAATCTCGATAGCTACAGACTGTAAATATAGACAGCTTCCTTTGAGACTCACGCTCCGTCTGCGCGTGCAGGCCACGCTCCTCACGCGTCAACAAATTCCGGTGGAGGACCAATGCCCGATCGCTACAATTTGACGATGAACGTGTGATGCAAATCTTAATTTTGAGTTTCTTCAATTATGAGATTCTGGGTTCGTGGGCTATTTGAGCATTGTTCAGCAGATGTCAAGGAAGATTTTGATGGGTTTAATTGTTTGGATTGGTGCCCGGATGAAGAGATCAAAGAATTTGGGCTTTTAAAATGAATATTAGAATTTTTGTTAAGGGGCAATTTTGTCTAAAAAAATAGGAAAATGAACATTTTTGCATAGATTTAAAAATGGACATTTTTGAACTTGACGTATTAAAATGGATGATTTTGTACAATTTCCTCTTAAAACAATTGACTTGTGACTATGATGGCCTCCAATAGAAGACGGTTGTTTGGTTTGGTGAACATCAATTACGGTAAATAATAACTTTTTGAGGATTGGAAGCTTTTTTTCCCTAGCTAATTTGGGACTTGGCTCCAAGAAACTAGAACGATTAGGATAAATGATATTTGTACACATAAGATGTATAACTTTTGTACACACCTCCTTGTATTTACTTAAATATTTTTTGCCCTATCTTTCTTGAAATCACAACCTTTAAGGGTATGAGTAAATTCAGGGGTGTGTGTACAACAATTATACACTTTGTGTGTACAAATAGCACTTCTCAATGATTAGTATATGAAATTGAGAGGTGACAATATTAAAACGCCAAGGATCTTAACCCTAACTTCAAAGAGTTTCAACTGTCAAGACATTCCACAGGGTTATGCAAAATTGACCAAGACATAAAGGATAGTCTTGTTGCGAAGTAGCACAAACTTTCACATTAACTATCATATTCGTTAAGCACAAACTTTTATATTAACTATCATATTCGTTCAGCTGATGGTATCTTATTGGAAAAGATCAATATTGAAATTTGTATGCTCATATGAGTTTTAATCGAATCGAATTGTTCATTGCTATTAACGAGGTATGATCTTATACCACATTGAGGATTGATAGTTCTTCTTAAAAGATCAATCTTATTAAAAGGAAGGGTAACCTTATTTAGTAGAATCGGTGCTTAGCACCAATTTAGTTTGCAATCAAGTGGCATTAATTGATTTAAACATACTATATGGCAAATCACATGTATAGATCCACATAGACCGGTGTCATAATATCAGAAAAATTTCAAATACTACAAGAGTATCAAAGATTCCGAAAAATTTCAAGTGGAGCTATATAGAATTATTTGCCTTGCAAACATCTAAAATTAGAGCTTCTGGTGTATTTTATTCACACACATTGTCTCAATATATTATATCGATGCTAGAAGAGAAGTGTTCGACATAAACATAATGTATTTGCACACATTGTCTCGATGTTTCAACACTTGAAGACAAGTGTTTGACATAAACATCTACCGAGCATCAAAAAGTTCAAATACAAGTGCTACGTTCTAGATCATTTAATAACATGACGAAAAATTTGAACGCTATTTTATTTTCTTTCCTTCTATGAATCTTTGATAATAAGATAAACTTCTACTTTTCCATCATCACTTAAATGGATTTGCACAAATCACTTTGGCTCATAAGCAGTACACAAATATTTGAATACTTGATAAAATAAAAACAAATTCACACACTTGTTTCTGGATAAGGAAATTTGTTTCAGACAAGAAACCTTTTTGTGTTCTTTTGGTCAAATCTCCTAAACAGATTTTAATAATATGAAACATGGCAAAAGGGAGCGTTGAGTGAGGTGTGACTTTCAATTAATCTGTTCATCTGCCCCCTTTTCATTTATTTTCTCTCGTACCATTTTATTAGATATATACAAACACACACACACACACACACACACATATATATATATTCATCTTCTACCCCATAAACTTGCAAAGCCATCAAAAGTTCTTTCTCAAAATTTTCCGAGTTCTTTCGATTTAACATCTTACACAGACACGAAAATGCCTCGTCCGATGTCTGAGGTTTCTACTTCTGTTAAGCTCAAGTATGTAAAACTTGTGTATCAATATGTTGTCAACCACTTTTTAACTATAATCCTAGTACCAATATTGGGTACTGTCCTGTTTGAACTTCTAACGTTGAGCCCTGAAGACATACTTAACCTTTGGACCTCTGTTCAATTTGATTCTGTCAAAATCCTCTGTTCGCTATTTGTACTTGTCTTTGTGTCTACAATCTACTTCATGTCGAAACCGAGGTCAGCTTATCTAGTCGATTATGCTTGTTACAAGCCACCAGTAACATGTCGTGTGCCATTCTCGACTTTCATGGAACACTCTAGGCTTATCTTAAGCAAGGAGCCTAAAAGCGTCGAATTTCAAATGAGGATCTTGGAGCGTTCTGGCCTTGGCGAAGAGACTTGTTTACCCCCGGCAATACACTGTATTCCGCCTTCTCCAAACATGGAAGCTGCAAGACAAGAGGCCGAAATGGTCATTTTCTCAGCAATGGACTCTCTGTTCAAGAAAACAGGAGTGAAGCCTAAAGATATTGACATTCTTATTGTGAATTGCAGTCTTTTCTCTCCAACTCCATCTTTATCAGCAATGATTATAAATAAATACAAGATGAGAGGAAATATAAAGAGCTTCAATCTTTCTGGGATGGGGTGTAGTGCTGGACTAATATCCATCGATTTGGCTCGTGATCTTCTTCAAGTTCATAAGAACTCGAAGGCTATTGTGGTGAGTACGGAGATCATTACCCCGAATTATTACCAAGGCAAGGAGAGATCAATGTTGGTGCCAAATTGTTTGTTTAGAATGGGTGGAGTGGCTATTTTACTCTCTAACCGAAGAGCAGATAGGAGACGTGCCAAATACCGGCTTCTTCATGTTGTTCGCACGCATAAAGGGTCGGACGATAAAGCCTATCATTGCGTGTACGAAGAGGAAGATCCCGAAGGCAAATCGGGTATTTCTCTATCGAAAGATCTTATGCGAATAGCTGGTGACGCATTGAAATCGAACATCACCACGATAGGCCCTTTGGTTCTTCCTGCATCAGAGCAGCTTCTTTTTGTGCTTACGCTGATAGCAAGAAGAGTATTCAGCTCCACCCTCCGGCCCTATATACCGGACTTCAAACAAGCATTCGAGCATTTTTGCATACACGCGGGAGGCCGGGCAGTGATAGACGAGCTTCAGAAGAACTTGGAATTATCGGCCGAGCATGTCGAGGCGTCCCGGATGACGCTTCATCGGTTCGGGAATACGTCGTCGTCTTCATTGTGGTATGAGTTAAGCTACATTGAGGCAAAGGGAAGGATGAAAAAGGGTGATAGGGTTTGGCAAATAGCATTTGGAAGTGGATTTAAATGTAACAGTGCTGTGTGGAAGTGTAACAAGACTGTCAAAACACCAGCAGATGGACCATGGGTTGATTGTATTGACAAGTATCCAGTTCATATCCCTGAAGTGGTTAAAATCTAAGGCAAAAATGTATGGTGGATTGATTCCTTTGGGGGTTTTATTTTATGCTTTGGTTGTGTCAGTTGGCTTCTTGTTAATGTACCCTAAACCCCCTACAAAAAGGACAAAATGCATTTAAAAAAAAAAAAAAAAGAAATGATGAGAAGAAATTTGATCACAAGTTTTTGCTCTAAAATGGTGCGAAGTGTCTCAAAAATCCAATGTGCCATATTAACATTATGGGATGTGTCAATGTGTATTTTTTGACTGGAAGTAATAACTGATGAGTGATGACAATCATTTATTGTAATCACTGGATTACTGGTTTCAATTGAGCCTTGTTTTAGGATCATTTTTTATGAACTTCAAATGTAAGACTAGGGCTTTCAGTTTTGTGGGGTTGAGAATTGTGTTCTAAAAAGGGAGCCTACAAATTAAAATCAATATTTATTTTGATACTTTTTCATGGTTTAAACTTTTTAGAACACTAGTTGAGGTCTAGCTCCTTTATAGCTAAAATCTTGGTCCTCTATTGCGAGTGTTTTGGTTGACAATTTGTTTATTGTTTGTTTCGACATGGTGTATTATGACATGGCATTTCACAAGTTGGAGCCACCATAAGTTCAACAACAAGAAGAAACTCTTGAATTGTTAATTTTGAGAGAGTTGAAAGTGACTAACCGTGACGAAATAACCACAAAAAAAAAAGAAAAATAATAATAATAAACTAAAATTATGAAGATGATGATGATGATGATGATGATGATAAGAAGTTAAATGCTCAAAATTAAAACTTATCAAGATCTAGAATTTTTAATAAAATATTAATTAAGCCATTAAATTTTATTTTATTTTTTTTCAATTGAGTCACTTCAATTATTATTATTATTATTATTATTATTATTATTAGAGTACAAGTTATACACACACATTAATCAATATATTATCTTTTCCATTCACTTACATAGCACTACCACCACTAGTGTCATAATTACTTTAAGCAATGAACCATCTTAAATTTAAACCTAAATAAGTAATGATAATTGAGATATGATTAATATTCAAGTCATAAAAATTAGAACGATTAAAAATGTATGATTTTTTCTTGTAAAAAAATTAAAGGCTTGAATTATTGGTAAAAAAAGGGAGGATTCCTTTCCATTTTATTTCCGTGACAATCCCTCTCATTCTAAATTTGTGTCTATATATAGATAAAAATAGGAGGTAAATCTTTTTTTATTATTGTTATAGACAACTTAAGTGGAGGGCTTACCCTTCTCCACTCAAAAAAAGAAAAAAAAAATAATGGTGAGGGAAATAGCGGCGGTACTTGTTTAATGTTTAAATTAACTAATTATAGAAAGCAATATATTTTTTCATTCATTTATTTAAATTTTTTGGATTTGTAAAATTTTTTTAATACTAATTTCCCTTTAATTCATGCGAGGGTGGGACGCAAAAAAAATTCATATGAGGATGAAATAGTCATTTTGTAAGTATACAAGTGTGAAAATAGATAGAAATTGATTACAGGTACTTTTTGTACACAATTTTAAAAGGTTAGAGACCTACAACTTTAAAAAAGGTTGAAGATGGGATTATTACTTTTTAGTTTTTACAAAATTTGGGGACCTTTTGTGAAGTTTACTATTATTATTATTATTATTATTATTATTATTATTTGGACGATTGTATGATGAATTGGGTGGCACCAAAAGCATCTCCTCCTAGCGTCCCATTATTAATGAAAACCATGGTGAAAATATTCATTACTCAAACCTCTGTCCTTCTTCGTTACCTCCTTTTCATCTTCGTCCTCCTGGTGCCTGCGGGAGCCCACCTTCGCTGCCGCTTTAACTTTTTCATGCGGCCGTTTGCCTTTTCCCTTTCAAGTAATTCTTTCTTCCTTTGTTTTTAATGTGTATATCTGTATGATGTTTATTACATATATGTCTGCTTATGTGTTCGAAAGTTTTATGTTTTATGTATGTGCGCATACGTATTTCTTTATTGGGGTAAATTGGTAAATTGATAATTCCTATTTGGCTTGGAACTTTTGTTGGGTATCTCTCTTTTCTGGAATGCAAAGGACTGTGTTGGTGGAATTTGCGTGCGTTGGATTAATATGGTTCAAGTTCGAATTGATGCACCTTTTATGTGTATATAGGAATATATTTAGGTATATGGTCGCATTTACTTTTAAAAAGAATCGATTTTTTTTGTTACTCCTGATTTTTGGGAATAGGAAATAACCTTTTTGTTTTAGTTTTATTTTATATATTATGATAAAAGGCGCTTTAATGGCATTTGCTTGAATTCATGATCCGGATGTAGATGTAGTTCAATGAGATTCTCCGAGTAAGTTTATTTGAAAAAATTATTGAGATAAGATAGAATGGGAAAATGGTGAAGAGAAAGAGATAGCTTGAGAAAAATGAGGGAGGAACTAGATAGTTTTAAGTGAAAAACAAATTCTGGAACATTTTAATCAGGACTGCGTTTTCGTGTGGAGCTGGGAGTGAAGACTGAATCCTATGGTAGGTGACAATTCATACAGTTTCTCCACGGTCAACATGATTGATGTTTTAAAATAATGCATTTTAGCTGGAGTTCCACAAAGCTACTGTTTCACTGGAATGCTAGGGCTAAAACAATTTTTGACAAACTGGCACTACACTTTCCAAATTGAAATTGGCGCAGGAATGGAAAAGATGTACCCAACTTAATGTTTCTAAGTTCTTTTGCACTAACATCAGCAATTTGTAGCGTCATAGCTAAGTTTGATACTTTAACGTGAGAAAACTATGATAGAACAAATGCTATTCTTACAGAATAGTTGCTTAATAAACTATTCTTGTATGGGATTATAAAATGTGAATAATAATATAAGAAATTTGGTGTTAGCTGTGTCATCAAGAAGAAAAACACTTCTACTTACTGCTCTCTTCTTGTTAGATTTTATGTATTATGTCCGTCTAATTGCCTGTTGGGTGAACTATGTCAAATTTGCTCCCTGAAAGTACTTTTCTGCCACTAAATTTTCTGTTTAATTCATCCCAGCTGATACCTGAGTCCTTCCATTTTTCCAGTTAAAAGGTGGTAAAAGTTGAAAGAAAAACATTATTAAAAAAGAAAAGATAAAAGTTCCATTCTGAAATGTCGTTTGATTTTTCATTTGTTAAGTGTTAAGGCCTAAAGAGGGCAAGTGAGAGGGTTTTGAGATGGCAACACGGTCAGAGAAATTTTCGGTTGATTTCATCATGGGAGGATCTGCAGCAATTATAGCTAAAAGTGCTGCTGCACCGATTGAGAGAGTGAAGCTTCTGTTACAGAACCAAGGAGAGTTGATAAAAAGAGGCCAGCTTCAAAGACCATATACAGGTCTTGGTGATTGCTTCGGAAGGGTTCTTAGAGAGGAGGGCGTTTTGTCCTTTTGGAGAGGTAACCAGGCCAATGTCATACGGTATTTTCCTACTCAGGTATATCTTTTTCCTTTTTATTTCTTTTCCCCTTGTTTACTTCCATGAACTCTGGAATTTGTTTCTAACTATTTTATCACCCCCCCCCCTTCCTTTCCTGTAAACATTGCTTGAATGTAATGGTTTAGTATTGCCTATTCCCTATATTACCTTTAACAGAATACGGAAATTATATAAGTTAGCATTACTATAGTTAATGTATTATTGCTTCTAGTGGTTGTAATGTTGTTAATCCATTTAAAAGAAGTAGCTCGTATCTGGATGTCTAGCTTGTGTGTGGGGGTATCTGCTTTGGCTTTGTATCAAGTTTTCCTGTCTTTGTTACTTTGAGTTTGCATTTGTTTAGAATTAAGATCCCTCATGATGTGAACAAACAATTTACCAGTCCCCAACTCTGGCTTAGTATTTAATACAGCAATTTACCAGTACTTCTTCTGTAGATAATGAAGACTATTTGTATTTCTGATTGAGGTAGTAATGAAAAGAAACATAGACACAGAAGTATGTCAGAATATGTAAAGGAGGGAAAAATTGGAAGAGAAAAATATACTAACTTTTGATTGAATTATGATTTTGTATTCAATAAGGATTGAATAAGAGGAAATTTTCCGCGGGCAACATCCTTTTCTGTTGTGCTTTATTTGTCTCATAAAGATATGTGCAAAAAATTCCTCATATTTGATCCTTTTTCAAAAAAATTCCTCATGCTTTCTTTGTTTCTAATTAAATTTTTTTAAAATCTACAAATTTACAGAATGATTGGAGGCAATTTTGTGAGACCCATGAAAATTGTGGATAAAAAATTGAAGGTGGTGCTGCGTGCCACGAAATTTGAATTTATAATTGGAAACAAGACCTGCCAAATCTTGTTGCAATGATACATACAAAATTTGATTTTTAACATTTTACTGAGAAATGGTTTGATATATGAAATCTAATTTTTGATAGTGGATAGTTGGTAGCTCTAATTCTTGTAAAGTGAAGCTTTTTGGTCATGGAATGCATCACACACATAATATTTTGGCAAGTTGTAGTAATTGTATAATTATTTAGGCTCTTTGCTGCTTTCCTCTATGGACTTGCACAGTGCTAACAAAATTGCCAATTTTCAGGTTTAGAACAAATACATTGTGGATCATGCATCAAAATTTTCCCTCTTATTGTGATGTCTTTACTTTATTTATTGAATTTTACTGTAACACATTTTATCACCGAAGAAGTTTCATTGTTAACATTTTCTGCCTTTTATGATGCTGCCTGCATTGTTGCTGAGGAAATATTTACTTTCTGTAGGCTTTCAACTTCGCATTCAAAGGTTACTTCAAAACACTTTTTGGTTGCTCAAAAGAGAAAGATGGCTATTTTAAGTGGTTTGCTAGAAATGTTGCTTCTGGGAGCGCTGCAGGAGCAACCACGTCACTATTTCTTTATCACCTGGATTATGCAAGGACACGATTGGCCACAGATGCTAGGGAATGTCACATCAATGGTAAACAGCAATTTAAGGGTCTAGCTGATGTCTACCGTAAAACCTTGTCCACTGATGGAATTCCGGGTTTGTACCGGGGTTTTGGGGCTTCAATAATAGGAATAACTCTTTATCGAGGCATGTACTTTGGGATCTACGACACCATGAAACCTATTGTTTTGGTCGGACCACTTCAGGTGAGTGGATCTCCTTGATTGGTATAACTCTTTATCTCCCTGGTGAGATGTAATTTGCATTGACATTGAACTCTGCAAATTTTGGAAATCATCTGCTTTCTTGGTTTGGATAATTTGATGGATAATTTAACAGTAGATGGAGTATGGACCATATGAGCACATATTTACTTAACTAAGTGAAAAACTGAAAAGGAAACGTGAACCACAATCACTTCACTTTACTGGACTTGGTGGAAATTTATTGTGTTCATTATAGGGTTTATTTTCTTTGTATATTCTTGTCCAAACAGTTGAAAGTGACTTCTTATCACTAATCCCATATACGCAGGACAATTTCTTGGCTAGTTTCTTCTTGGGTTGGAGCATAACAACTGTTTCTGGGGTCTGTGCCTATCCTTTTGACACCGTGCGAAGAAGAATGATGTTAACTTCTGGGCAACAAACAAAATATCGCAATGCCTTACACGCATTTCTTGAAATCGTCCGCTGTGAAGGTTTCCTTTCACTTTTTAGAGGAGTTACGGCAAATATGCTTCTCGGAGTTGCTGGTGCTGGAGTTCTTGCTGGATATGATCAACTGAACAGAATTGCATACAGACCTCATTACCAACTTGAGTCTCAGACAGCCTTCAAATAAATAGTCCACGGAGACTTTGTACAGTAGTAGCATGCATGTGTTGATACTTACATCCTGTGTAAATTGCCATAGAAAGCCCTTGTCAAAGACAGGTGCACAAAAGGGATCGTTGATATAGCTGAGCCAGGTGAAGAACGCTTAAGCTCACAACTCAAAGCTCAGGACGAAATGTTTACCAGACCGGTGATACTCTGGTCAATAGATATGCAGCAAAATAACGAGAAATACTGAATGCCCTTTAGAACATTGATCTTTGGTTGTACATATGTTTTCCTAGATTTTTAACATTCTTATATTTCTCCATCTTTCCCTTCCACAAGATGCCGTGGAAGAAATGGAGTTTGGCTATGTATGATTGTTGCATTTCAACAATGATACTTTGTATATATACTAATTTCTCTTCCTGATTAATGTCATTTTTAAATTTTTTATTTTTTGAAAATTTGGCAAGAGATCTTTCTTCTCATTCGAGTACTTGAAATGTGGATAAGTGTGTTTAAGAAGTTCAATGGTGGCCTTAAAAATTTTTTTTCACACAAATGACTAATCAACTTGTTAATTTTAAGCAAATCATTGGATCTCGTTGGTAACGCTGGACGTTGCCATGCATAGGATTCGCTAATACAAAGTCACACACAGATATATGTATATATGGAGTCATATATGATAAGAATCGGATCATCACGATTGGGAAAAAATACATTTTTTTGTCCATTCACCTCCTACTTTTGTATCTTTTTCAATTTAAATAAGGATGTGCTACATTCCCTTGTCGAATCACTTACCCGATCATTTGTCATTAAATAACTATTTAATACATTGACAAAAATACCCTTACATTAAATTGAAATACATGGACAAAAAGACACATACACCCCCACCAAGTCACCCAATATCTCTCAATAAGGAAGAGTAGCATTATCCATTTAAATAAGGACTTGTTAATTATTTATCCCCAACTCAGGCCGTGTTTTCTGCCAATAACAGGGAATATATAGGATTGGAAATTAATCATATCAGTGATATGATAATAAAAATTTCTGAATCATTACTTGAGATAAAAAGATATGTGGGTTAAATTGTTTTCTATTTTTGAAAATGCATTTTTTAAAATGTCTAAGGAGAACGCGATTTGAGTGTTTTCAGAAATAGAAAATAGAAAACGCCCTGAAAATATCAAGCGTAACACAACCTTTGGAACTAGGATTGCAAATGGGATCAGTCCTCCCTGCTACCTAATTTTTTTTGCTTTGAACAACTCAATTACATTTTTGAGGTTTCTCTCCATGTCTTGTCCAATTCTTAGTACTCAAGTATCAATAATGAGTTTGTATCATAAACCAAAATATTTTTCTTTTACATACATAGTCTCTGTCTGCTTGTATTTGTAATTCTTGTCGCGCGCTAATCTTGTGGCTCGAGAGTAATTCCACAATTGCATCCCAAAGTAGTTACAATCACCCTTTGATGAAAGAAACCTCCATGAATTGGCTTCTTTCTCATGGAGCATGCATATTGCATGTGAGTGGAATTCAATACTTAAAATAGGTATCCATCGGACAAACAAAAGAAACTTGAACAAATAAATGTATATACAGCCTCCCCCTTCATTGGCCAAACAAATTTACAGAAATTGTCTCTCTATACAACCTGCATTAATTCTTTCTCCAAAAGAACATCCCCGTATAAGCGATGAGCTCTGGTGACGACGCATCTCAGGCGGTTTCAAAGAAATCTAAGAAGCCACAATGTGCATTTTCTTTATCTGTATTCATTTCTAAATAACATTATTAACTCCTAATCTTTCTCCTCCATTTCTTGAATCATGTTATCAGGACAAATTGCTTCTTTTCTGATATATACGTATGTGATCTTATTCATGTCTGTCATTTTCCTAGGATATATATGTTCATATTTCTTACATGAATTTGTCATCAGATATCCTTGGATTTTAGATTGATCTTCATGTGCAATCTATGTTAGATGCCGGTTTAAATATATATATATATATATATAATGAGTGGAATGTTCATATTTGTGTTTTCTTTCTTGATACATAACAAATAGACGAATTTTAAGGATTCATTTCTTCTGGGGTTCATGTCCTTTATACAAATTTCTTGTATTTTTACAGATTCAAGATTTACCCAGCAAGAACTTCCTGCTTGCAAACCAATTTTAACTCCGGGATTGGTATATGGTTTTACGTACATTGATCTGCCTTAAGTATGAAGTCCTGGTGGTTCTCGATTAACTTGGCTTCTGATTTTGCATCTAATTCAGGTCATTACAACTTTGATCTCCATTGGCGTCATATTCATCCCCATCGGCCTCAGTTCCTTGTCTGCATCAGAAAGAGTAATTTTCTGCCGCACATTTATAGTTGCATTGCCAACATTCCATTCTTTTAAATCTTGTCTTCAACAGATATGAAAAATTTTGCTAGAATTTGACAGTTATTCTTTTTTTGACTTGTATGTAGGTAGTAGAGATAGTCGACCGTTATGATGACGCTTGCATTCCTTCCATTGGTGATGACGAGGCAGCGAAAAATGAGAGACTTCAATTCATACAGAATGCTAAAACAAATAAAACCTGCATCAGGAATATAGTTGTCAGTTTAATCACTTATAAGTTTTTGTACTAATAATTCCTGAGCACTTGTTTCCTATCATTACTTAGTTTAATTAATCATGTAAAAATCTTGAATTTCACTCTAGATTCCAAAGAAGATGAAGCAGCCTATCTATTTATATTACCAGCTAGACAACTTCTATCAGAACCATCGCCGGTATGTAATCCATGTCCTGAGTCCAGAACTCTGTTTTTCTGTGTGGTTATAGCATTTATCAGTAACTTTCATGATTTTTTTACTGTATATTGCCTGTAGATATGTGAAGAGTCGAAGTGATAAGCAATACCGGAGCCATGCTTCTGAGGGGGACGTTAGTACCTGTGATCCCGAGTCAGAAACTGGTGATCACGCTCCCATCGTTCCTTGTGGCCTCATTGCTTGGAGTTTATTCAACGACACGTATGGGATATCAGTTAATAACAATCCCATACCAATTGACAAGAAAAACATCGCGTGGCAGAGCGATAAGGAAAATAAATTTGCGTCTAATGTCTATCCTAAGAACTTCCAAAAGCAAGATCCCGTGGGAGGTGGGAAACTTGACGAAAGCATACCGGTTAGTCCATTTTCCCCCTTTTTTTTTTCTTGTTTCTCATTGTAGAATACGTCATCTTCATACTGTTTCCTCCTTGTGATTGCATTCTCAACAGCTAAGTGAACAAGAGGATCTTCTTGTGTGGATGCGAACCGCAGCTTTACCCAATTTCCGAAAGTTGTATGGCAAAATCAAGACTGATTTGGAAGCGAACGAGAAGATAACGATAGTAATAGAAAACAATTACAACACCTACTCATTTGACAGCAAAAAACAGTTAGTACTTTCTACCACAAGTTGGATTGGAGGCAAAAATGATTTTCTTGGCAAGGCCTACATTACAGTTGGTGGGATTTGCTTGTTTCTTGCAATAGCCTTCATATTGACATATGTCATCAAGCCCAGGTAAATTATTTCCCCTGTTCCGAACAAAGCTTTTCTCATAGAGTAACACTATTTATCTAGAGATCAATGTGAGCCTTAAAACTGTGTTGGGTTTAAGAATCTTCGATGAAAATTTGTTTGTTCTTGTGCAGGCCATTGGGGGATCCAGCCTACTTGTCTTGGAACAAAATTCCAGTGGGTCACTGAGTACTTATTCCATGGCTGATTCTGATTAAGGCAACTCGGTGTGTTGAACTAAGAAAAATGTACTATAGATTAAGAGGATCACACGATGATGTTTGATAGTTTTATCATTCAATTTTAAAGAGTTGAATGGGTTGAATATATATTGTAGATACATTAATACCATGTTCTATATTTTCTGAAATGGTATTTTCCGCTATAATTTGGCATCAACCTATTAATTTGAAGCTTAGGGCAAATTGCAAAAAGAGAAGAAGAAAGAAGAGCTTATTGTTAGCACGCGTATACTGAGTAGTTCAAGATATAGTGGCAAAATGAATAGAACAAATGAGCTCATTAGACAATAACTCAAAGCAGTAAATGTTTTTCTTTTCTTTTCTTTTTTTTTTTTGCCCCTAATAAAAAAAAATGCTTTCTATAAACAAAATAACTTTCCATTTCTTGATCTTAATTTGGAAGCAAAAACAGCATATATTTCAACTTTCGAGAACCAAAATACACACGGTTTACCATCTACATTACTAGACTAATTAAAACATAGCATCATTACAATTACCAGTAAAACGTGGGTATTTTGGATAAAACTAAAAAAAAGGGGGAAGAAGAAGAGAGTAATATTTCATTTAACTGATAGTAAGTACGTAGTGCTAGTTATGAAGAGGATCTGGGCAGCTGGGTATTCTCCTTTTGTAATCAAGAAACGTACCATTTGAAGTATTGTTGAGATCAGAAACTGTATGATCATTGAAGTATTTTTGAAAAATGTCTGGATCATTCTTTTGTTTTGATTCTCTTTCTTCTTCTACCGCTGGAAATGGTCTTAGTGCTGTCACTTTGACTTCTCTGGGCACCCAAATATGGAAAACTGAGATTATCAGCACCACCACCAGAGAGGAGCTCATTACTGGTTTACTGCCGCCGGAAAACCACATCGCCGGAAACCCACCCGCATAAAGATTGACACAACTCCTTCTAACGACCACTTTGAGTAGAATGCACCTTAAAACTAACTGACTTGTGAGGAGAGAGTATCGAATGTCGGTTGCATTTTTGTGTTAAGAGAGGAAGATTTGTCCTCTCTCCCTCTCTCTCAAGCAATTGAGTATGAATTAACTTGTTGTGTTTGTTACATTGTAATTTATACATACATGAGGGTTGTAATGGAGACACGCAAGGGGGAGGGACCAATGGATGGTAACATACATCAAACTAGCAATATTTTGTTGTAGGTGGGTTTAGGGGTTTTAAATCGAGAGCGTGTAGGTTTAGGGGTTTTAAATCGAGAGCGTGTTTTTTGGTGGGTCCATTTTATCATACGTGACCGTCGTACTGAACACAAGTCTCTTATCTAAGCTGCATCCGGTTATGATTCAAAAATTGAAAATTTGTGATAATTTATAGTGCCTAAAGTCAGCTCACATCTTTATATAATCGTGTTCATTTGTTTACACATATGTGAACAGCGGATCGAGAAATTCTCATATGATGATTCCTAAGTATATATAGCTGATGATATTCGTATCTTTAATATCTTTTTCATGTATTCGTTTGTTTATTCGGAATTGTAGAGGGTATATTGCTCAAACACCATAGTATCAAGCTAGAATGAAAAATCATCAGATGAATTAAATTACTAATTAGACATAGATTTGCAGAACAATGCATGAGAGAAGCGTCGGCTAATCGGCCGGGAATCCCGCTACGGTCTTAAGAAATAAATTTGTATGTATTTTAAATTATATATATATTTTTATAATATATATGTACATAGTGGTGGGTAAATTTGTACCGAATGAAGTTGAAGGTATAGCAAACTTGTGAACCACTTTGAAATGCCCATTGTCTGTGTTTGCATCGATAAAATTGGTTTTAAGTAACACTTGAAATTGTTGTTCTAATTTATTCACATAAATGTACTTTGCATGCATGTATCTAGATTTAGTACTTCTGGTACTAAACTTGCATTACAAGTTATAATAAAGTTATAAAACCTAACAATACGTTATATAGGCAGTCCGGCTAATAATATAGATAAGACTCTCGATAAGGAATCTTACCGCTCACGTGACGGAGATTTAACAAAAGCAGCTCCACATATTGTGAAATTGATCAGACAACCATGTGGCGGACACGCATGCGAAATCGATCAGACATCTACTTGAAAATTTTTTCATAATTATAGTTCCACCTCATATGCACCATGGGTCTTCCAAGTCGATTCAAAACAGAATCTGGGTCACTAGGCTTTAACATACTGCATTCTTTCCTTGCGGAAAAATGATGGATATCCACATAACAAGGAATTTATATATAGTATTTGAAAAGATTTCTCAATCCTAGATGGCAAAGATGCACTTGCATACAGTCTCAACGACACTATAAAAAGACAAAAATCGTTCCAAGCACGCTCGATATGATTTTTATGAATTATAAGATGCTCAAATGATGGTACGTATGAGCTTTATTATTATTATTACTATTAGAATTCTCACCCATACAGTGTACTAGAAGTCTAAAAGAAATAACAAATATCAATAACAATTATACAGTAATTTAATAAATTATTATTATAAGACTTCAAAAAATTCCCAAAGAAATAATTAATAAATGGATTTGATGTATTTGTAAATAATCAAAGAAAGTAATGAAATGTACAAAATTGTTTCTAGAAAAAAAATGTTAATCAAACTCAAAGTCCCGAGTAGTATACTCAATTAAAAGTATCAATAAATAGTACTCGAAGTATGAGAGAATTTACAATAAACCTCAAGATGAATTTATATGAAAAGCATTTTCGTGAAATTCACGTATGTTAATTACTAATTTTGACGTATGAAATTTACATATCTTTCTTGAATCAATATCTATACTGTGGGTATACTCAATTAAAAATATCAAAAAATAGTACTCAAAGTATGAGAGAATTTACAATAAACCTCAAGATGAATTTATATGATAATCATTTTTCGTGAAATTGACGTACGTTAATTACTAGTTTCAACGTATGAAATTCATGTATCTTTCTTGAATCACTATCTAATTTGTTGTGGTACCCAATATGTTACACATCATTTAAGGAAAGTTTTAATCTAGATAATTTTTTAAATCATAAGCCAGTCTAGTTGAATAACAAATGGCGTGTAAACAAAAGAATAATAAAAACTTTCAAGCAAGAAACTTCCTCCTGAAGCTCAAACGTCTCCTACATTTTCATGTAGCGATCTCCTCAATATGTCGCAACTTTCATAAATCAATAAGAATGGATGCGTTGCAGCTTGTTTCATATGTAACTTTTAAGTCACGTCTCACAAAATCATGCAATCAATTACAAACAGAAATCCTAGAATCAAATGCACATGCACTTGCAAAATCGGCAATAAAAAAACCACGCACCCCTATTCGGCTATTTTATGTGCATATATTTGTGTACTATCTTATTTTCTCTTCAATACTAGGTAAACGTATCGGTGTGATGGAATCACTCTTTGCATAATTTGATGTAATTGAGCGAGTTACTTATTGCTAACGTATTCATTAATTCTTCATATTCTAGGTCAACAAAAGTCAATAATTGTGTGTGTGTATATTCTTTTTTAATGAGACAATTTATTATCTGGAAAAATCAACACTTATTAATTAAAAATAATACAAAAACACTCAATAAAAAAAGTTGCTACAACTATTAATTAATCCATTCATTATCTGGATTGTCATTAATAATAAGATTACCCTAAATTACCAAAGAAAATAGCAGATATTAGGGAACTTTTAAAAAATAACTAAGATATTAATTGATTTAGATAAGGTAATAATATAATTAAAAAAATATGATTTGCAAGAGATATATTCCATAAATTAAGCTCAATAATAAGACGATTAGGTTGACAAAAAAATAGAAATTCTGGAGAAAAGAACAAATGTAAAGAGAAATCGAATGGAAGATAATAAAAACTGTATAAAAAAGGAAATAATACAAAATTACTAAAAAGACCAATAAATGGGCTGGAAAATTAGCAAAGCTGACCTTACTCTTATATTATATAATATTATGTGTGTGTGTGTATTTATATAGATTATTATTAACATCCATGTCAAGTGGTAGCTCCTAATCACCCAAGAGCTTGCACCTAAACCCAATTCAGTAAAATAAAATAAATTGAGTTGGTGCATGGTGAATGATTTTACGTGTTTTAATATTACACTACAGTTGTATAATAAATAGAAACTTAAACTTTATATAGCATGTCAGCATACTAGCTGTGTAGTAGATTGAATTTAACTTAATGTAGGTCGTACTAATATTACAATTCAAAAACATAATAATAAAATAAATAATATATATACATTTTGTAAATTTCATCAGTTACATTCACAAGATTATTTTGCGTCATAAATAATTGAGTGCTAGTACATTTATATCACAATATTCAAAGCCAACTCCTAGAATAGTGTCCCTTTTGGAATATTCTTCCCAATGTCAAAGTTGGTTTATTAAACGTTTTTCCTCACCTCAAAGGTAAAGCATCTAACATTGCTCACTTATGAAGTAAAGCATTTAATATTTTGATCCAAACTCCATCACATCATAGCATCGTTCCCGGCCGTTGCATGGTCGGATCTAGAGGATAGCCTTTCCAATCCCCCGGCTACATTTATTTTTGAAAAAATATATTTTTGTACCTTTTAAAAAATTTAAAATAAAAAAATAGTGTTTCGGTTACCCTTCAACCATCTTCTGAGTACGCCATATGTTGTGTGTTTCATATTATCAAGCTCCCTTATCACTAATGAATATGATATATATATATATATATGAAAATTTTTATTTTGCCAACGTAAGTATGTTATTATGCATGCGTACAATACGTAACACACAATATTAAAATTATATGATTTCATTAAACGACTAAACATATTTTGACACCTCTAATAAGGGGATCTCTCTCTTCAATACAGCAGAATATTTTATATATATATATAGTACAATTAAACATAGAGATATATTATAGTTCTCTAACATTGATCACATGCAAGTATATAGGAACAATCACCCCTTTTCATCAGAGTTTGAACTTTGAACTATAGGACAATCTTAAAAGTATAATACCTTATACCCTAACCCAGGATTGTCTAACTTGGGATTTTGTTCCCCAAAAAAGGGTTTCTAAAAGTAAAGATAAATACTACTACTGCTAATTCTTTGGGGGCCTCTGAAAAAGAAATTTTCCCAGCATTGAAAAGTCTATCTCATCTTCTGGACCCAATAAAGTTAAAAAACTTTTATCTTTATTATGCCTTGGATTTATTCCTACATTGCTGTCTTTTTATATGTTTTTGCCATTATGTTGCAGCTCATTAAATCTGAAGAATGTCATTTACTGCTAACTTTCATACTCTTCTTCTTGGCGTCATTCTTCATTTTAGCATTATCTTCTTGCTTGTATTGAATTCTATCTATCTCTTTCACTATCAAGTTTTAATGGGGGTAACAAAAATGATAAGATGTGTTGCTGCTTGCTGCATCGACGGCGATAACGATGGAATTTCAATTTAATCATTAGGCATGAGATGAGGGTATGTCCATGTGGATTTAGCATATCAATCCTAAACCATTTCTAAGACAAAATATTCAACCGCGGCAGGATCCAAATGATAAGTTGATATTATAACCATGGTAACTTGTAAGTTATATAGTATTAGAGATTTGGCGAATTTGAGCCAAATTTACTAGTTTGTACTGTATACCACAAGTGTGGGAAGGATAGGAAGCCTAGTTGATTCAAACGCAGTATATTTTAGGCCATGATAATAAAGCTTGATGAAGACCACACTTTGCATTAATAGAGTCTTTCTTGATGTACGTCATCTTTTAGTCTCGATATCCCGTCATATATCTACGGAATTATCCTACAATAACATGTGGGTTATCTATTGATTTCTCGCCACGTATGTATTTGACAGGATAATCTGCAAGACATATGGTGGGACTCACCACCACCAAAATACTACACCAATTTTTATCCGCGACCTGGTTTCCCTCTCGCCGCCGCTTCCCATCGCTGGATCATCCATTCTTGGCCCATACGAGTTTGACCCATGGAATGGAAGTCCAGCTCAGTGAACCACAATTTGTGGTCCAGAAATTGTCCCATCACAAGTCCTAAAAAATGAAGGACAACTGACCCAACAACCATCAGGCCCAAATTCTCCTGCACAATATAATCTGCTACAATGATAAATAAACACTCTTTTAAACAAGTCGACCAACGATAAATATTATTTGGAACTGTTCACCTTTTTTTTTAACATACCATTACTATTATTTTTATTTTTATTATTTATTATGATTATAACAAAGCGAACAAATGTGATGAGGGCACACAAATGAAGTGATTGTACTCGAAGATTGCCCTTCAAATCTGGATGGAGATATGTTGTATTCTCATTAATTAATTAATTAATTGAAAAGGAAAAGAGACTGTTTTAACTTCGGAAAATAGATCGTGTAACTTGGGGCACAAGTTGTCAAACTGATTTGTATATTTTCAATTTTTCATTAAGATTTGTGTTGATTTTTACCTATAAATATATAGACTTTTGTACAAAGAATCAATCAAAAGTGTGACCAAATTTCCCAAAGTCTCTCATCTCCTTCATTAATTAATGATACATATATATATGGGCATATAGTGGAGTTTCACACCTAATTGAACCAAGAAATTAAAAAGTGTAACATAGCATTGGCAAATTCATGTCCACTAGGTTTGCTCTATTCCAACCATATTCATAATTAAACAGTAGAATCTTGAAGATTATTTGCTACCCAATATTAATTAAAGAAAATTGATTTGACGGATTGTTTTTGTGCATTAAAAGTCATGACGTCTAGTGAGATGATTAAGTGGTGAGCGGTTAAGATCTAAAACTTCTTAACAAATTAGGAGTACGGACAAACCACCTAACAAGCAACACACGGAAGTTTCAGTCAGAATATTCAAATTGAAGGCCAAAAATCAGATAAACTTACACATCAATTAGATCAGCATCACCTTCATATTGGTGGGGGACTTCATAAGTAATTGACAACCGATTTTGGATCAAACATATATTACAGTGACTAGACTACTGGTACAAATCCTCCCAATCAAAAAGTAACATGTTGATCTACACTGAAGAAAATTTTTAGTATCAAAGTCTAACACGTTTTCTTTTCAAATCTCGGTTTCTTTGTATCGTATTGCAAGTCCAGTTTTCTGTACAGTAAACAGGGGTTTTGATGCTTATATAGCAACATTTTATTTGAGGGAAAAATAATAAGCCCAATATTTTAAATGATATGCACACTGCAGAGCACTTTTTTGTTCTGTAGAAAAATTGATGACATAGTAGGAGCAGTCAAATCTAAATTTGACAACTAATATATATTGAACTCGTAGTATTCAAATTGTGAATTTTCTAGTGTTTTAAGTTCGCCTAGGCGAGACCTAGGAAACTAGGTTATATGCAAAGCTTAGTTTTCACAATTCACTACGCATTGTATTGTATCACGTATTAATCGCGTTTTTGTCATTCCTTGATAAACTTAATCACTTTTAGACCCGATACTTGATTTTGATACTTTTTCACTTCTTACATTGTTTAAAACCTTGATAATTACAGCTAGCCACCTAAAGGTCGAAACATGGGAAGAAGATAGATTATTATTACTCAAAAACTTCTCAGAAGTTACAAATCCATGTGACATATATAAATGCATAACACATGGACTCCACATGGACCTCTCATTCTATGTGACATACATAAATACATAATACTTGGACGCCACATGAACAGTCAAGACAATCCACATAGGATTATCATTATCATCAAACAGTAGATTGCTCATTCGCTGCACATGCATTTCGGTGGTAAACCCCCAGCCCACCAATTTTTCAAATGTATTTTCGCGTCCCAAACAAGCAAAGCATCATCATCATTCACGTCGCCACGACATCAAGACGCCCCGTGACAAAAGCATAAGGAAAGAAGAAATCATCAAAATCACGCAACTAAATTTTTTAGAAATTCATTCATAGCCTTTATAATAATATTTTAGTATTTACAAAGTGAATTGTCTACACAAGATGACTCAATACCAACAAGGCAGATATTTTTTACAGATTTTCCTCACAAAGCCGCCCAATTTTTTTAAATATCAAAATTGACCCCCCAAAATGGACACCAAATACTACTACCATTACGACTACTAATTAATAGCTGCCCTCTTTTCATCCTCTTTACTTACACCGTTACAAGAGGGTACCCACCTAAAAACTGAATTATTTTTGGTCAATCAAAACAAACTCAATACTTACAGAGACTCTCCTTCCTTGCCTTACAATACACAGATACTTCTCAACATATTTACACCATCAGGATAAAATGGATCAATGACCTCTATTACTTGCTCACTCGATCAAACTCTTGAAAATTCCTCTTCCTCCGGCCAAATCAAAAGTATTGCTGATGAATTCTCCGGTTACTTTTTTTTTTTTTTTTTTTCAGCTTGTGTTTTGGTATCTACTGGTTTTGTGATTGGTCTTAAGCCAGGGCAGGGATGCTGCAGTTGCGCCTATCCCTGTCGAGGCAGTCAAAACCCTCAATCCTAACGGCTGGATTGTTGCCAAAATTTGTCCGCACGCATCCACCTTTGCGGGTGGATGATGGGGATGGAGCCAGCTCAGATGGGAATGGGATTGCTCGTGGGGAGATTGGACTGAATTTCTCATCCCCGAAACGGGCATCTTGAATTAGTGGGTTAGATACTCTGCTTGGTGGCGACCCAGAAAAAAATGGGGGCGACGAGGCCATCTGTGCAACAGATTGTTCAGCACCATAACCACCCTGTATAAATCAAGAACCAAACTTTAACTAGCTATACACAAATCACCGAATAAAATGAAAATATAATTTGTAAGTGAATCTAAATAACCCTTTTCGGAAAATTTAAAGAAAATATGGCTGACTTTAATTCAAGCAACCAGATTTTCAGCCTTTATACGAGACATATTTGTCCATACAATTGGAACATGAGCTTTATTTAAGGCACACAAATACTCTGTGATGTACTATTGAACCAAATGCCAGACTTTTTACACGCACTTGTGCTTTTCCCAACAAATAGTGTCCACATAAAAATGGTATAATAAATTCGTATAAAATTAATGATTCATCTAAGACAACAAATAATTAATCAAATCGAAATTAATTAAAGCTAACCTTTGCAAGGATGATGTCTAGCAGTTCATTTCCAGCTTTTGAATCATAAACCTCTTGTTGATGCCTGTCAACAAGAAACAATAGTTATTTTTTTTTTTTTTTGGGGAAGGGAACAATAGTTAATTTTTGATAAGCAGATTAAAATTAATCCAAAATAACCCAATTATCAAAAATGAAAATTAAAATTACCCGAAATGCCATCGAAGTGGCCTCATCGGAGGAGGGTCGTTAAGCGTGGCAGTGGAATGGACAAGGCCAACACGGCGTGGCTTGGGACAAACCACCATCTCTTTCTTCTCCCCACAGATTGACATAGATCTGCCGCCACCCCTCATCTCTTCGAAAGTGGCAAAAGTGTTCTGCTGAATAGAACACCTATTCATTTTTCTCTTCAGATCTCTATAAACGAATACCTGCTTTTTGTCAAAAACAAAAAAATTCACATCATGTTTAGACAAGGTCCAGAGAAGATTATAGATCTGAAAGAACAGAGATAAATCAACGAGTAACAATTAAAATAATTTAACAGTTTGATGTTCACAAACGGTCAAAGTCAGCAGTAGCTGAAAATTCCACAGGTTGAGTTTTTTTGACTTGTTCTAAACGACGTAAACATAAAAGCTATAAATTCCGGAAAATAGTATTTTATTAATTTGGGAAGATATCAATTAGATCCGCTGCAAAAATAGATTATATTTTCCTTTTCTCGGTTTAGAACTAAATCATGAACTTGAAGTAAAGAAACAAGAAACCATATGTAGCAATTTTGAGCTGCCAAAAATTAACATCCTTCAGAAACAGTTGGGAAGGTTAAAAATTTTACTTATTCTTACACAGATCTATAAATTTAAAAAAATATATATTCTAGATGAAAAACGGAACAAAAATTAAGCATTAACTTTGACCTAATTCTCTTCGTAGAAGTGCCTAAAAATAAGATTACCTACAGATCTACGAGCTAGATAATCACATCGATTCCCTTCCAAAATTAAATCAATCAAAAATAAAATCAAAGAACTCATACGTCTCAGAAACACACAAAAAAAAAGATTACCTCTTAGAATCAAATCCTCAGCTCATAAACATGGATTAACCACAAAAGGTACAAAAACATGCTAAAACCTCATTTTTCACCAAATTTCCACCAAATTTTTACCGACAAACACGCACATGTATAAGGAGAGAATAACCAGAAGCTTGATTTACCTGAACGAACGAACTGTACAGAATTGAAGAGACTAATTACTCCTCCAAGCAGAGGATTCAAATGAAAAGGAAAAGAAAAATAAAAGAAAGAGAAAAGATAGAAGAGATGGGGGCAGAAGAAACGGTCAGTCTTTGGGCAGGAGAAGAGCGGAATTAATAAAGCATGGGGCAGATGATATTTATACACGTGACATGGTAATAAAAAAAATAAATAAAGGAAAAAAAATCGGGGACCAAAAGTTGATGAATTAGAACTATTTTAATTATTTTATTATTATTAATTGGGTCTATGGGTGACAACTCCTAAAGAAACTCGGTTGCTTAAAGAAAATAATTCAAATTTTTAATTATAAGTGTTTGGAGTTTGGAGGAGCGTTTGGGATTGATTTTGTTCGGGAAAGATAAAAAGTTTTTGAACCATGTGCAATTTTGGTATGCTTTGTGCGTTGTAAATAAGAATATCGATAATGACAAGTAGAAATAATAAATTACGACAAAAATTCTTAATTTATTTTAAACTCTCAATGAGGTGTTAAAATCTGAGTATTTTTACAAAATTAGATAAGACTCTTTATTACCCTTATTTGACACAAATCAATAAAAGCAGCACCACACTTATTCATACCAGATCAGGGTAAAGCTCTTTTATATATCTTCTTAGAAAATTTCGTTAAAATCTAACAACGAACAAATTTGAGTAATTTGTGTGTTTGCTTAAAAAAGTATTCAGATTTCAGAACTAATATTATGAAACAAGTCACAGAATTAAAGAAGAGAAATATGCAGTATGATTGTTAACTTTGCTTAATGTAGAAACATATAAGAATTTATCTTACAATAATTCATTTTTATTGCAAATACAATATATACGAACACATTTTAAGACATGTCATCTATGGTAATCATAATGTTGCAACTTATTATGGTGTAAATAAGTAGGACATATAATAATAATGAATAATAATTCACTATACTTACAAACAACACCACACATATTAGTTGTGCAACATACAATAATTATTCGCTTTAATTGCACACAACCAAAACATCTTGTATGTAGATGGATTCACATAATTTTGAGAGAACGGAGGTCATGGTAAATTAGTTGATAATTAATCATCATTTGTGTAAGAACCACAAAACAAGTCGACATGTACCATCATAACAAAATATATTAACATCGTTAAAAGTTTTCTGACGACTATATGAGTGTTGTTTATGGCACCCTATGTAAAAACCACAAAACAAGTTGACATGTGCACCATCGTGACAAAATATTGATATCTTTTGTTAAAAAAGTTTCTTTCCTATTTTCGTAACCATCACAACAATATACTCTAACTTGTCGTGATTAGATCTGCGAATTACAAAACTTAACAGTTATAGTTCATGGATATTAACTTATCATTTACAAGCAGACATTAAATACTGATACATCATACATGTAAGAAAAAGCTATCTACGCGTAAGTTACAATGTTTTCAAATTTTAGGGAGTACTATATTTGTTGTGTTAAAATTCCTATGTTCCCTCAATTACTAAAAACAAAAACTTGTGTTTTTAGATCCCATCTTCCAAAGGTAATGAAGAAGTTTATAGTGGGATTTTAATCTATTTTTGCCTTTTTTTCTATTTCTCATCCTTTCCTCCTTTCTATGATGCTGAGTGGGGCTCAATTAAAAGTCAAATATTGCCATATCTACCAACAGCTGTATCTTTATTAACCTCTGTGAGTAGATGCTTGCAAATAAAAAATGTTTCTATGTTTGAGCAAGATGTAGAAGATGAAAACATGCACTTTATTCTTTTCAATAGAATATTACAGTTAAAAAATAAAATAAGATAAAAAATAATAGGGATGCTTCTCCATAAAACAGCACAAAAAGGAAGGTAGTGGCTGCCCATTCAGCAATCATGCAGCAGAATATTAGCAAGACATAACTCAAGATAAAAGATTCCAACTTCGCTCTTCACCTTCGATATCGACTCCTCATAATTTAATAACTTCAACATTTTTAGAGTGCAATCGTGCTGATTTATTTTCTGTTTAGATTGTTATTTACAAAGTTTTCGGTTGAACTATTGACATCAATGGTTCGTGAAAGAAAGTGGAGTTATTAAATTATGAGGACAAGATACTATCCATTCTCCTACCATATTTTGATTAAAAAAATGTAATGATCCGTTTCACTTTCCTGATTAAAAAAAAAAAGGATATTTAATAGATGTTGAAGCATGCAATATAAAAGATAAACGGTATCCCTTTATAAGATTAGTATGAGTAGAAACAAACGAACGTATACCAAGCTGATATTTATGATTTTACTTCCGACCAATAATTGACAAATGTAGTTCACATCAAATCATGTATTGTAAATTCAATTAAAAAACAAGACTTGAAGCGTTTAAAAATTATAAAAATAAAAAAAATCATCAAATTTACCCCCTCTTCAATTTTTATTTATTAGATACTTTATGAAATATATTTTCCTAACTATATATAAGAGTAGTAGTTTTCTCGTAACGATTCTTACTGTAAGTGTGAGAAAATAATCCTATACAAGAGTCACAAGGGAAAAATTACAAGCTTGTAACTCCATTTACAATATTTATTATCATTATTAATATTATTATTACTACTATTGGGTTTGTCGTTTTGTTGGGGGAAGCCATCACAATTCTTTGTTTCCAACGATACAAGTTATTACTATTTACATTTGTCAAAAAAAAAAAAAAAAAAAAAACTAATTACATTGTTTTTTCCCCACCAGCCCCCCAACTATTATTTTATTGTTTGTTTAGAGAAAAAAATCTTTGAAAATATCAATCGGGTCCCAAGTCCTATCCTCAGTTAAGTCCGTTGCCATGGAACAGTAATTACGTGCTACCCTCTAGGATTTCGACACGTGTGACATCAACTTGCCTGCTGGCTACTCCCGCGTAGAGAATCTAAGGCCCATACGGTAGTTATTACTGGTGGTGGTACTTTGCTTTTTGTCCAACTCCAATCAGAATTTTGTGCTTCAGAATTATAAAAATATGGTAAGTTTCTAAAACCCCTATACATCTCGTTCTCCATACACACCATATGAAAAAATGTACACGTAGTTTTTAGAACTTACATATGGGGTTATCCAATATTGTGTATATGGGAGATTGATACGTACGTGTTTGGGAGGTTTTGTTAGCACACCACATGCATTAGGGAATCCATATATAGTTTATAGGATCCACACTGAGTTATCCAATATTATGTATACAGGAGACAGACACAAACAAAACCAGTCAAAAGTTTTTGAAACTTTTCATATAAAAATATATATAGTAATTGCCATCATTTTTCTAGTTTCTACCTTTAGAGCATCTCTAATACAAACTTTGAATTGAGAGATAATATGAAAGAGCGATATATAGAAAATGATTATTTTAATTAAAAAATAAAACAAGTGTATAAAAAAAACAGAAAAAGCGAAAAAGACCAGAGAATATAGGTAAAATATCAATGGAAGATGTGTAGATAAATGTGGAAATGTAAAAAGAATGTGAAAAATGATGAAAAGTGTTTGAAAAAAATGGAAATTATAATAAAATAGGGCCCATGTTTACAAATCAATTCTACTTTTAAATAAAAATTAGTCAAACTAATATCACTCATATATTTCATAGGATCTATATGTAGTACACAGATTTCCACCATTCAAACGTACTCATTCTCTCTTTAATTTCTCATTAAAATGAAATTGCAACCGGGCACAACAAGGCATATGGACTCACAAAAAATTCTTGTGTCCTCTTCCTTCAAATGGACAATAAAATCTTGCGTTGGAAATGATCCATGGACCCTTTGTTCTATTGGGTTAGCATCAGTTAGAGATGCTAAGGTGACACTATTATGTTGAACAAAAAAAGGCTTATTTCAATATAAAAGATCGTTATAACTTCTTCTGCCTCCACCATTCAAACACACTCATTCTCTATCTAATTTATCATTAAAATGAAATTGTAACCGGGCACAACAAGGCATATGGACTCACATAAAATTCTTGTGTCCTCTTCCTTCAAATGGACAATAAAATCTTTCATTGGAAATGTTCCATGGACCCTTTGTTCTATTGGGTTAGCATCAGTTCGAGATGCTAAGGTGACACTATTATGTT
>CAVNYN010204896.1:0-34615 GCA_963692815.1 Nyctanthes arbor-tristis
CTCTAGCCTGATGTCGGCAATGGTTGGGTAGTTTCTTCTTAGAGTCGTGTTTAATTTTGCGATTTCGTTAGTTGGCACAATTAACGGTGTTTCCCATGCCAAGTATGCCTTTCGTTTGCCAAATTAGCAATGGCTGAGTTAACAGATTTGTCCTGGGTGAGTAACGAGAGAAACTTTGTAAAGTCGAATGGGTAAAGAGCAACATTTTAAAGTTGGGTTAGTAATTGAAGACAACAGCCAAAGTTCAATGGATACTCAAACATTAAACTCACCTATCTGTAATCTTTAACTTATGGCAGAATGTATCTCCCCCCAGCCCCCAAACACCGGGAGGGCTCAAGAACAAATATATTGGGTAAAACATTAAAAATAATTACTTCATGCGATCAAATTTATAGTCTCTAGTAATCTAGCGTAAAAGGAGGCCAATAAATAAACATCATACGCAAACTTCAATTCAAGGAAATCAATCATGAAACTCGAAATTCTCCATTGGCGCAAACAAGATAAAACCATATAGCTTATTCAGTTCACTGGCCGCAAGCCCCGCAACTTTCTTTGATCTCTTCATATATAGAGTTATAGTGTATCTACAAGTCTAACGATCATCTTAAAGAGCAAAAGACCAAAAAGAAAAGAAAAGGAAAACGGAGTCAGTCAGTCACACGAATTACACAAAGAATACCTTCGGGGGTTCAATTTGGTTAGGCTGTGTGAGGCCAAGAGTGGCCTTAGCCATTGAGTACGCCATTCGCTTTGCCCTTCTGGTAGACTAGGGAGAGCGTGTAAAGAAGAAATCCCAGCCGGAGCCAGATCTCAAAATCGCGAAAATCGAAGTCCTAGAAGGATAACAACGGGAAGAAGAATGTGAAGTTGAAGCTCGCATAGTGAGGAAAGAGACGCCTCTTACGACGACCATTTGTAACGTCTACCGTCGTACCCATTTATAGGAAACTTTCCAAAAGGCAAAGCTCTGTCCCATAATATCATTCTTTAATTGATTAATTAATTAATTTACGACGGCCATTTGTAACGTCTACCGTCGTACCCATTTATGGGAAACTTTCCAAAAGGCAAAGCTCTGACCCATAATATCGTTATTTAATTAATTAATTAAATTGTATGGAATTTTCTAGATAAGCAAATAGGACTTCGAATTTAGAGATAGACTGTCAATTATGTGATGTCAATTCACTTAGAAAATAGACAAGACTTTGAATTTAGAGCTAAACTGTCAATCACGTGACTGCGGTCTAGCTCTAAATTCGGGGCCCCAAATAGTCTGACTCTAAATTCAAAGCCCCAAATTCAGAGTCTTATATGTTTCAATAACCAGACTCTATCTGCCATACTGTGGACACAGAGTGGCAAGAAGACTGTAAAATTGGTGTGCGAGAAGCAAAAAGATAAAACAATAAGGTTGAAATGGGAGGGGAGAGGAGGTGGAGGAGGAAGCGGACCGACAATGGGTTTTTCTATGGAGAGCCTTGCTCTAAAGAGAGCAAACTCTCCCTGTGGTCATACACTATTGGGGGTGGGGGATTGAGGTGCCCCCTTCATCTCCCATCCCCCCAATGATATATGGCCACATGAAGATTTTGCTCTCTCTAAAGGGGAGCAAGACTCTTCCTAAAATTTTCAGATCGCAAATTTTTTAAGAAAAGTACACATCTTGTGTGGCTGCATGTGATTGGAGTTTGAGGGACCCTCAATCCCTCAAGTCTCAATCAGATGTAGCCACGCAAGAGTGTACTCTCTTGAAAGGGAGAGTAATACTTTCCATAGCGGGACTTATGGAAAACCTCTGCTACTCTACGAATTTAATACTCTGATCAATCAAGTACTTAAATGTCAGCTTTTTATATCCAAATTAAATAAAAATTTAAAAAAATTAAATAACAATTTACAGCCACTTAATTTATACGTGAATTGTCATGAAACAGCGTATAAATAATAATGCAAACTACCCAAATCTCGATCAGTACATATTTGGACAGTTTCAAATACAATTTTTTTTTTTTTTTTTTTGCAAACAGACAAGAATATTATTTGATTATAGTATTTGATTTTGATTGGTTAATTCATACTTAAAAAATTATTATAAAAGGGCAATGAATTTCTAGTGAAATTCTTAACTCAAAATAATGGATGCTGAGTCATTCTTTGATGCTTGAAATTGAAATATGTATATTTTCCTCTTATGGTACCAACCATGGTCTCTCATGTCCCCTTTTCTTCATCAAAAATGCTATTTTTTGAAATTTCAAAAAAAAAAAATTTGGTTTAGTAATCTCTTAACTAATGATTTTAGTTTTATTTAATAACCAAAGGCCACATATGGCACAAGATCCATCTGTATATGCTTTGAGTGCCCAATATGTCACTAATGGCCAAAAATTAAGTTTGAAAACAACATGTAGAGTCTAAACAACAACAACCAAATAATAATCATAATAATAATAATAATAATAATAAAAGAACCATCATGTTATTTATTTATAATAATGCCCAATATATAGTGAAAAAGCAAGAAAATTTATTGGCTAATTGGCGCTATCTAGCTATAATGTTTCATATTATTGTGCGATCTAATCCCAGCCTTTGAAACGTGACAATTATAGCTTAAAATTTCACCTTTTTGGCACAGTCTAACCTTTTTAAATTAAAAAGACTATAATACCCTTAAATTTTAATTGAAATAAAAATTGGTAAATAAGAAATAGATAAAAATTAAAAAAAAAATACCTTGGTTATACTTGAAAAAATAATTAATGAGAATTTAGGTATGACAGTGATCTGGATTGATGCCCTTCATGATCCGCCTAAAGCAGTATGAGGTGGATCAAATTGATTTGCAAGTCGGGCAATGTGGGATCAAATTTTTCATCCCTCTATTGATCTATTTATTATTTTTTTAATTTTTAATTTTTTATCATTTATTTTGCATTTTTATTACTTTTAATTAAATAGTCGTTACAGAAATTTTTGATCTATCACGCTCCATGGGATTACGGATCATAAAAATACTTATTCAACGAGGTGGGTTCTTATTAAGTTCACTGATCTATCAATACATATCCAGTGCCATGAACTCAATGGGAACCACTTGAATGGAGAAGTATCTTTATAATCTGCAATCTCGCAAAGAAGGATAGATGAGAAGTGTCTGTCATGATCTATCCACAACAACTATTCAATTAAAAGTAATAAAAATGTAAAATAAATGAAAAAACTTATTAAATTAAATGAAAAATCATAATAAATAGATCGATAGATGAATTGCATCGCCTGACCAGCACATCGATTCGGTCCACCACAGACTATTTCATGCGTATTGTGAAGTAGATCAATCTAACACAATGTAATCACTAAATTCTTATTGGTTGATTTTTTTTTTTCAAATGTAACCAAAATATGTTTTTTTTAAAATTTTTTTATCTATTTCTTATTTATGAGTTTTTAGTTCAATTAATATTTAAAGGTATTATAGTCTATTTAAGTTAAAAATGTTAGATTGTGCAAAAAATGTGAGATTTGAGGTTAGAATTGTCAAATTTAAAAAAATTGAGGTTAGATTGCATAATAACATAAAAGGTTAAGGTTAAATAGTGCCAATTAGCCAAAATTTATTAGCATACTAGGTGAATCCAACCCTAAGGAAGAGTAATGATGGGGCAAAAGACTAATTTTGAAGAACCATATATTCGGTTGAAAAAAATATATAAACAATTAGTCACCGAGGAACAACGTGAAAAAGAGAGAATAATTAAGTCTCCATTTTCCTGAACACGTAGACGAAAAAACTTTGCTCAGTGATCAAAACAAGCGGAATATATTGCATGCATATATAGATCCAAATCATTCAATTTATACGAACCTTTAGAGACGTATTCGACATTCTAGTTCTAGACAAAACAAGACAGACTTGAGAGACAACGCTACCACTTACCACGACACTCATGAAATGCTAATAAAATATGTTCAATTCACAGCTCATTAGTATTATCACCAGTTCACAATCAAAACACAAACAAACCGATCATCACGAATGTCCAAGACAATATTTGAATGACTAACTTAAATTCTAATATGAAATTATTAGTGATTGATTTTTGTTCACTTGATGATCGACAATATAATAATATACAAAGTTAACCAAGATCGGTTTTACATGCTACCACAATAGCCAATCTATTCGGTGTTATCAATACTACAGCTAGAAAAAACAGAAAATACAGGGAAAAATAAATAGCAAATAATCGAATAACATTATTCAAAGTTACATACTTCCTTCAAGAGCGTTGCACCAATAATCTACTCTTCCAGTGTTGCCTTCCCCCACTCCAAAGCCCATTACGCGGTTCCAAGATGCCCTTATTTCAAGTCCGTGCTCAAAAGGGTTTGATCAGATACTACGACATTCCATTTTCTTGCAAGCAATTCCTGAATTTTTGGATAGATTTCTTATTTAGTTATGCTTCGGTTTCATTTGTCTGCATATTGTTTCTCGAACCAGGAGAAGCAGGAGCAACAACAAGATCACTCGTCTGGCCATGAGTTTTCTTGGGAACCGGCATGTCATGATCATGTACTCCTGTGTATGACACTATCACCGCACTTGAACTTTCTGTAGCTCTCTCGATCTGCTTTCGAACAGGGCATCCAGCTGAAGTGCATCTGTAGTAGTTCCTGAAATTTCACCCAAAGGAGAATTACACAATAAGGTAGAGCTTGCAACAGATATAATTTGCTCGTTTGGATAACAGACTTCCAAACATTTCAGCATGACATGATTAAGCTTTTAAATGGACACAAGGAAACATGAAATACATATTAGTAATTTATTTGTGTCAACAATGCAGAGATTCGGAACAGAGGGAGAAGGAGATTTTAAATGGACACAATGAAACGTAACTAATTAATGTGTATATGTGATAAAACATTCAGAAAAGAGGGAAAGGATTTGAACCTCACAATTTATTGTGCATTTTTACATTTTGCGGAAGTTACAAGGGGGATCCTGCAATTTCTAATCAAATCATAGCTGAGGAGCTTACATGGTGGAAACCTTAATCTCAGGCTTTAACAGGCTTGTGTACATTTCTATGGTTGACAATTTACTTTTGCCGTTTCCTTTACAATTCCAAGATTCCGATAGAAAACTTAAAATTTTGAGAATGTCTTGGACACAGTAAAAATGGATTAAACTTGGTCTACAAGAGAGGAGATGAACTATATGTAATTAGAAAAAAAAAAAAAGGATAGCAATTTTCTTATTATCTCAGTCAATGAGGAGTAGAAAATTTGTCTATTGTCTACAATAGAGATAGTGATGTATTGCAGAAGGCAGTCACCTAAAGATATGAACCAGATTATGACTCAAGATGCAAAGAGATCATATATAATTTGCATCCGTACACAGTCGAAATACAGTTTCAGATATAGCTCTTAACTTGATAGGTGGAAGGAGCATCTTATATACAGAAGTGGATGAACCACACGTTTGGAGCTATAGAAGAGTGGTGTGGTGGTGGCAACATTTACTTAGGAATTCTTTAGCATACATGTAGTTTTGTTCTTTTATTTTTTTTTATATATTCGAACCACTAGTATACACGTAGTTATATATATATATATATATATATATATATTTCCCCAACGCCCCACCTCATGACACAATCTGGGCTCCACCAACACTGGTCAACTTCACCAGTTGGTCTAACCCATGTGTTTTGTAACTGAACTAGAGTCAACTATGAGCACACTGATGGTCATTTAAAATTATGTTCTATCATAAACTGCATGGATTAAGGGCCAAACTCGAAAAAGTCAACCTTCTAAGAATTAAGTGCACCACACTGTCCCTCCTCTCATTGAAGCATTGTTATTGATGTGGCCCCTAGGAGAAGGGGGGGCGCTCTGCCTCTGTGTGTGTGTGTGTTTTTTTTTTTTTTTTTTTGGGTTGGGTGGGGGGGTGGGTGGGGTTGGGGGCTCCATGTCTGTGTGCGACAACGTTCATATGCAAATACATGCGTTTGCTGTTATATTACAAGAGACTTTGGTCGGCCACATTCAGTTTAAAGGATGTAACACTGGTTAGATGTCCAACCACTCATCATTTCTGCAACTTTAATTGACATTATTTTGCATGTGTAGCCAGGGCCACAAATGAATCAATAGAAGTTACAACTTAAACACTGTCGAAGGACAACAATATATATGGATGATGAATGGCAGCAACCTATAATGCTACAAATCTACATTACCTAATGATATCACAAAATTACTGTTCAATCTTGTATGCAATTTCATTGAAAGCCAATCCAATTACATTAAATCTATTTTATCAAGGATCAAGGTATGAAAGGTCATTCAAACAGGGGGGTGTAGTTTTCAGAAATCCAGATATATCAAGTGAAGAAAGAAAGTAAACAAAGATTTCTAGCGTGCCATTCGAAGAAGTAGATCGGAGTTTTGAAATAGAAAGGACAGAGAAGACACCACACCAATTCTTTAGAAAAGGAATTTCTCAGCAATAAGTGGATCAGAGGAGCTTTTTGAAGTTTTTCCCCCTTCTGTTAGAGATGTGCTTACATAAAGAGCCTAGCCTATTTGTGGGGATTAGTCTTCCTCAACTTCTATGAGAAACGTTCGGAACCTTAATGTGATTAGTAAACTCTCCAGCTGCCTGTAAACCTCCCTTTTCCTTTAGCTCAACATCTTCAGTTATATATGCAATATACGCTCTTCCGATCTGTTTTATCAATTAAGGGGCCAAAGTTTTGCGAGACTTGTTGTTGCTTCCATGTCCGGTGACAACTTACAGGTAAGTATATTACTAAGATACCCTTTAACACCATGCCATTATTGATGAAGTACAAGTCTTCCACCGAGAAGAGTTGCTACCAATAATGATCACATTCATACTTAAGTATGTCCATGCCTGTAATTTTTCTCTGTATTCTTTTATGGTCTGGGGAGGGGTAATTCTTTAAGCAGGCTACCGCACATGCACATCAGGTTCATGATGCCCCTGTTGGCATTCTATTCTATTTCAAGGTAGAAGTAGAAAAAAGTGGAAATGTGTTGCAGAGATTTGTGTGGCAGATGTGTGTCCCACGAACAATGCGTTGTGATTGGTTTGACCAATTTCTATTTTGAAATAGAACTAGAATGCTAAAGGAGGCGACAATTTCCAGTTTGAAAAGTAACTTTAGACTAAGGAAAATTATAAAATTCAAGAAATTATATCCTTAGGATTTGTGAGCAAATGCAACATAGAGGGTAGAGTTTGATGGAAGCTATTTAAGTTTCTCATAGTTCTCAGAAACCGAGCAGTTATGAAATTATTGTTGTTGTTGTTGTTATTTCTTTTTGATCTAATTTACGAAAAAAATTAGAAACTGAATCCAATGCACAAGTGAGCACCGCAGCAATATAGCAAGCAGATAATTCACCTTGGATGAGGGTTCCCTTTCACCATCTTCTGCCCATACTTGCGCCATCTGTAGCCATCTCCTGATATCCCCACATCAACAGATCCTCAATAACTGTTTTAGGCTTCTTTTCAGGTTTGGAAACAGACCCCATTTCACCAGCCCCATTTTTCTTCGGCCTGGAAATTTAAGCGGTAAAGTAGTATCAGATTAATGTGCTAGCAACTTATCTAATGGAAAAGAAACACAGGAACATAACTTGAAGGCAATGGCAGTCACTTAAATCAGCAACTTGCCTTTTCTTAAGTTCAGGTTCATGGACATGTTCTTCCTTAGCACGAAGCTCTACGATCTCATCAGAATTAGTTGCTTCGTGCTTATTTGCCCCAGGTATCTGAGCTCTCTCTCTTAAAGGTTTTTCCATAGAAGTATCATTAATAGCTTTTACAGGATGAGCTGCATTGTCACTCCCGTTGGCTGGCGCAACTGGTAATGCAAGCCTACTTTCCCGGGGGGAATTTACTTTTTGAGGCGGATCGTGATTGTGATGACTCCTGTAAACAATCTCTAGGACATTGCCAAACTGATCACAGCAATCAATCTTCTTGGCATGACAGTCAGCAAATGTGCATCTGTAATAGCTCCGAGAACCTTCAGAGCTCTTCACATGCTTTTGGCCATACTTCCGCCAGTTGTACCCATCAGAAGATGCCCTTGGCTTAGGTGCTGATAACGGTTTCAGGGTTGAAGAATTCTGTCTGTTCTGTTCTGCCAGACACGAGCTGCTTCCATTCTCTATGGATGAGGATTTTTGTTCTGGTAGACCTGAACTAGGACCCCGAGAAATACACTCTGCAACAGAGGTTGGAGAGATCTTCAACTTGGATGAACCATCAGGTACTGTTATCTGGTTGGGTGTTTCCATTTGAGCAGATTGACCAATATTACCTATCAAAGGTTCCTGTTGGCTCACTTTCAGTTGATCCTGAGGTAATTAAGAATGAAAGGATGAAATTACAGAAATCAAATATACTGCATGGTATCAAAGATGCAGACTGCAGAGTGTGAACCAGTTCAGTAATTTTAGATATAAAATCTGAACACGCATCAACTCAAACAGAAAATTTTCTATCGTATGAATAGAATGTAAGCACATTATCAGCAGGTGCATATCTCAAAAACCCAACCAAGAACAAGATATAACATGAAACAATGAAGCCAGTTTATTGATGCAGAAGCAACTGATGCAAACAAATGGTTATGTTTTCTATTGGCTTCCATGATAACAAGTCTGATTGATAAGACTAATTGGCAATAAAGCAGAACAACACTTCCCGATGACAGAAAATAAAACCATCTGGAGATAGTCATGTACCTACAAGTTGTGTATGTTTAAAATGAGAGCTTAAGCTAGTAAGCAATCACAGTTTTACAGCCATTTCAGCATCAGAAATTCAGACTGATATGCACGTGCCAGTCAAAGAAAAAGGAACTTCCGGACCTGAGAGAACGAATTTTTCTAGGAACAATGAATTAGCTATAATTTTTAAAATTCGATTGATTGATCGATGACTCAATTTAGTTAGTCATCCAACATACCATTTCAGTATCATAGATCACATTGATATAGAAAAATGGCAGTTAATGGAAAGGGAGATTGTCGCTAGACGAATGAAACTATCAGAAGCAGATGTTTAGCCTCAGCTATTGGTATACTAAGCACTTAATCCAGTTAACCATTCAGGAGCTGGGACAAGCCATGCTTTTGAATAAGAAACAGAATATGACGGCCATAAGACTACAGAGTTGTAGTCAAGTTAAGCATAAACACAGAACTCTTATAATGGCAGTCCAACAGGTACAGAATTCCTAAAAAGAAAGCTGACACTAACTTTAAGTTTTAAGGGTTCTGAAATAAAGAGAAGACCTTAGTCCAGCTCCAGCATGCAACTTACAAATTACAGTCTATTGATAACAAAAATCCTAAATGCCGGCAACTGAATAACCAAATGACAAAGAAGCAAGAAACCCTATAGCATCATATAGGTAAATTTAGTAGCTTCTGATAGTCTTCATGCATGCAAGATAGATTCTCATCTAGCTCTTATGCTACCGCTTGTGTCAACGGGGACCCAAAACCAATTCCTCTTCAAGATAAACGTTTTTGAAAAGACCAACTGCAATAACAAGTCCACACCATAAAGCACAATGCAAAAAATTAAATTATCATAATGAGAAGCACAGCTATCAACATGAAAAGATCCAGCAATCAGAATAAATATGTAATTTTTCTACAAAATAACCACTCAACTCAGCTGCTAACCTTTAATTCAGCATCCGAGACAAGCGGTTGCTGAGAATATTCCACAGGCACCTCTGCCAACAAAAATCATCACAATCACTATGTTCTACTCTATCGTACACCCATGCATAAGCAAAATTATGGCATAAAATTCATTTCTAATTCACGCAAAAAAAAAAAGAAACAAAAATCACCGATTATAAAAGGAGTAATCATGGAGGCACCTGAGAGATGTTCAGAAGAGAAACTGAAATTGGAACGGAAATGACTCTCTGATAATTTTGCAGAAGGAGGAACTTCCAATTCCGAATTTTTTGATTCTTCTACTCTAATTGAAGTATTCTGAACTGTACAATCACTACAGTCACTACTTCCTCGACTCTGTTCAACAGATTTCTCTCGAATTTCTTCTTCCTCGTTCGGCTTCAAATTCTCCATTTCTGTCTCTTCCAGAGCTTTAGAGCTCCGTTCACTCATTTCCATGGCCGGATTCTACACACACACAGACACCGCGTGTTTTTGTGAAGAAGATGGTAAAGTTTTCCTAGTCTTTATTTCTGAACCGTCTGCACAAAATGACGAAATTACCCCCCGTTGAAGTGTAATTTTCGGAGAACGGAAAAGGACACTGAACCAATTCGGGTCGTAAATAGTCATATCGTTACTGGGAATATAGGCTAGTGGAGTGGAGTTAGCTTTTAGGAGTGCAGATAGTGAAATTTAATAATAAATTAAATAATTCGAATCAGGATATGTTAATCGGACATTTATTCCGGGTTTGGATTCTTGTGCGGGTTTATGGGCCAGTTGTTTGACTTGTGTTGAATAGGGTGCGCAATGTCGATTTTACAGAACTACCCTCAGGCTGGCAAAATATTTTAGGGTAAATTTCACTTAAGGTCCCTAACCTTTACACTTTGTATCAGTTAGGTTCCCACTTCTTTTTTTTCAACTCCTCGAGTGCCCAACTTTTCATAAAATGGCACATAGGGTCCTAATGCCATAAAATAACTGTTATACCCCTTACTATTTAAATAAAAAAAAAATTTACAAGGTTGAAAAAAAAAATCTTCTCTACCCTACCTTTTTAATTACACACTCAAACCCCCAATTCGACTAGAAAAGATAAATTTCGCAAGCAAAGGGGATTCCTACATTTCGATGTAGGCTCCCCATTACCACTATAAGTGGCAGAAAAATGGGGGTTTCTCTTTGCCACCCCTCCCAAAAAATGTTGCTGTTGAAATTTGTCATTTCTGTTGAATTAAGGATGTGGGTAGGATGTGCAACAAGGTAAATAGGATATGGACGGAATTCTTTTTTTTCCCCTTATTTTTAGTTATTTCTAAAAATATCATGTTTTTTAAAAAATCAAGGCATAATTGTTATTTTTGGGGATTAGGGACTTTTTTGTCAATTTATAAAAGATTCGAGACTCATCGTGTTGAAAAAAAAAAGAAACCTAATTAATACAAAGTGTAAAGATTGGGAACCATATGTGAAATTTACCCTATATATTACAATTACTTAAAAGGAATATTGGTGTGCTCGAGGATGGTTTTGGAATTTGGCATGAGCTAGGATAAGTATAACTTTCTTGTGGGAGGAACATTTGTTATCCTTCAAGAAAAGAAAGCTAATTTCTCAACCGCCTGCATTCTTTCTTGTATAATCTTTTCATGCACCAAACAATTTAAATAATAAAATTACAATTGAAAGTTACATTTGAAAATCTAATTTTGTTATAGTTGTGTGTGACTAACTCTGGCCACAAATATTTTAAGTGAAACATACTCATTGATTTTAATAATTTTCACGGGTAACGAGTAGTGAAGAATAGAAGTGGAATTTGGGAAGGTATATTATATTTATGTTTACATTCTTCGAAATCGACTTGTTTTGTGCCCCTTTTCTGGTGTCATTTCAATCAATTTTCTTTGCTAGTAGATGTAAACTTGAAGTAGATGTAAACTTGAAGTAGAACACAAAGCCCAGCTTTTAAGATTTGGGCCTATGATACATGAAGTGCTTTACTTGGCCCACAAATCTAACAATACAAATCCCTCCTTCATTCAATATATTATGGCATAAAAAATGTAGTATATGAATCACAAAAATGAGCCCTTTCAAAAACTTTCTGAAAGTTTTGTTAAAAAACTTTATTCCCATGTGGCATACATGCACATATACTATGTGAATTTAAAATACATATGATTTAGATTTAAAATACACGTGACATGTTTTTACACGCGCCATATGAATTGGAAGTTTTTGAAAATTTTCCTCACAAAACTATGTGAATGTGCGATTTTCACTCCAATCAAACATGTAGAAGGTGTAAGGATGCAAAACTTTTTTACACTAATAGTTGAAAATGATCTAACGATAGATGTATATTGTCTGTAGTCATATTGTATGTATCATGATACGCCACATAATTGTGATTTCTCATGTGGTGTGCTCTGATACATGTCATATGACCGTATGACACTATATTGTCCCATATATATGGTACTAGATTGAGACTACATATTGTTATAGGTGTAATCTACTTGGATTTGGCATGTTTATGTGTTAAGATCGAAAAAAGTTGACAATTTTTTTCTTAAACAAAAGAGACCTCATGATCAAGATGCGATGGTAGAAGCTTACACATATAAATAAGAATATAATAACTTTAAGAGAAGTGCTATTTATTTAGAGCATCTCCAATGCTCTGGTATGTCAAAGTGTAGCAATTTGAAGGAAAGAGAAAGTCAGGAAAGAAAGAGTGCAGTTATGAGAGAGACAGACTCATCAAATAAAATCAAATAATGCAAAGCAAAGGTCTTCAACTTCGTCCTCCTGCTAACAATCTGTTTGACCTTGTAAAGCTCTTTTCACATGGATAACGAAGTTGGACAAACTAAGAGAATTGGAGATACTCTTAAGTAAGGGCGGAGACATGGGAGGGCCATCCCACCCCTGTTTCAGCCCAGACCAAGTAAAAGTTTAAAAAATAAAGCTTTGGTCTCATGGATTTGTGTTTGGGCTAAGGAAAAAGTGTGTTAGGCTCGAGGTAAGGAAAACCCAAAAGGGAAAAGGCCAAACACAATAATAATATCCTAATAATCCTATGTCTATTATTATCCCAGATTCTCCAACCCATTAATTATTTCATTCTGAATTGTCAATTATGAACTCGGTTTGCGTCGTCTTGTTCCCCCCGCAAATTGCAATCCTCCCAATTGAATTTTACAATTAGGGCAAAAATCCCCAAATCCAATTCGAAGCCAACAATTCTAATTAGCAAAGGAAAGTTTTCACTTTTCACTCTCTATCTCTTCCTTGTGGTGGCCGGATTTCAGAGTTCATTTACTAGTAGGCGGCACCGCGGAAACACTCTAGTCTTGACTGTCTTCTACTCTTCCTAGTAGCACCTATAAGGCCGTGAACTTATAAGAATTCTTGATTTTTCCATTTTTTAACACCGTTTCTTTCAATTTTTTGGGATTAGTTTTTAGTTTTTTATTCTTTTAGATTTGTGCAAGTGAATGTTTTACTGAGAAGAAAATGAAATTTGCAATTAAAGGAATAAACTAATTTGGAATTAGTTTTAATATTTTAGTTTTAGTGTCACGCCCTCAATTTTAACAATAGCGGAAGCATTTAAATATATATCTCCATTCAAAATGGAGGACGAAACTTTACAAATACAATTCAAAAACACTTTTATCTATTATGATTTTACAACAAATATTGCGGCCATCCACAACGAAACTTCAGCCACACACCCAAGTCTCAATCACATACATGTATCTCCTCCACCTTTAAAATGATCCGGCCATATAGCTTTAATTTAATACCTACAGGAATGTAGAAAATGGGGGGAGGGGTGAGTACAAAGTACCCAGTGAATAACAACATGTATTGACTCATAATGAAATGCAAGGAAAGTCATAGTACTGCAAAGAAAACCATTCATATGTTCAAGTTAGGTCACCACTAACTTAGCCCCTACCCGTAAGAGCAATATACAAACATTCAATAACAATTCAAAATGGCCAAGACCACTTAGCAAGGCCATAAATGCCTCAAAGTAAAGCAAAGCAAACGGGTAGATAGCATCACTAGCTATGCCCGAAAGCAAGGGGACAATCATTTATCAAAAAATAAGTATGCATACTTAGGTATCAAATGTCAAAGCAATATAATAGGAGCATGGGAAGCAATCACGCACAATCAAATACCAAAGAGAATTAAGGAAGGCATGAGTTTCGAAGAGAGAGAGCAAAGACATGCGTTACTCACCTTTTGATTCAAGGATTCTTTGAACAATTCTCGGTGAAAGATTGCCTTCAAAATGTGTTATTTAAACGGGGGTTATATATATATATATATAGTGATGGCTTTATTTTAAGTGTAAAGAGGGTGTTTTCGGAAGTTTGGATTGGTGTTCTCCACCTCACAAAAAAGTTGGACGAATTTTGGTGAATATCTTATCCTTTGCCATCCTTTTTATAGTGTTAGGAATTAATTGAATTGAAATAGAAATTGAAATCTATAACTTGCAAAACTACCAAGTGTCTTAGACACTGGGCAAATCTAGCATTTTTTTAATTTAAAAATGACGTGTGTCTTTAGACACATGGCAAAAATAACAACCAAATGTCCAAAACTAGCACCCTCCCTTAATTACAAAAGATAGCATACATCTTATAATTTGACAAATTTTATTTTAAATTTTCATAGGGTGTTACAATCTGCCACCTTAAATAAATTTCGTCTTCGAAATTTGCTAAGTAATGTGATATAATTATTATTGTTATTTTTACAAGCAAAGTGTACAACCGGATAAATTGTTTCCGTTGCGCACTCTCATTTATTTATCATGGGTAGTGTCAAAGTATCAAAAGTCAAATTTCTTTTCATTCCAACCATACAAAAGTCAAGTATTCAAAATCTTGACACTTAATTTATTTAAACATTATTCAAAATAGGTTGAATAAAACTAATAAGGTTTGATTTAGGTGCAATTTTGTCACGCCCCCAATTTTTAACAATAGCAGAAGTATTTAAGTATGTATATCTCGATACAAAATTGAAGGCGAGACTTTATAATTACAATTCAAAGGTATTGAGACGCTTTCACTGTGCACTCTCATAATTAAATGTATTCTGGGCTACTCACAACGAAACATTGTCACGTGCTGAAATCTCGATCACATACATGTATCTCCCCCACATTTGGGACGATCCAACCACAGAGCTCTAAATTCAATACCTATAGAATTGTAGAAGAAGGGGGTGAGTACATAGTACTCAGTAAATAACAACATACAATGACTCACGCAAAACAATGCAAGGGGATCAATAGATGACAAAGATACAAAGTTCGAACACATCACTAGTTTAGCCTCTACCCGTAAGCCATATGATACAAATGTATAAATGACCAAGACCACACAGTAAGGCTATAGTACCACAAAACAATATAAATACAATTCAAACACGGGTAGATAGTGCCACTAGCGAGACTCAAGTGCAATAACAATAGTTTATCCAATAACAATTGTGCAGACTTAGATATCAAATGTCAAAGCAATACAATAGGAGCATATGGAGCAATTACGTATTATCGAATATCAAAGAGAATCAAGGAAGGCACGAGTTTTAAAGAGGGAGAGCCAAGACACATGTTACTCACCTCAAATATTCTTCAAATAATTCAAGTGGAAAGTGCAATTAATGCCTTAGTATTCCTCAATTAAAGCCATTTTTCAAGCTCTAATCTTTCTATACATGATAAGGAACCATTTTGAAGTGAGAAACTAGATATTTGATAGGTTTTTAGGGTTGTTTCTCTACTATGACTAAGGTTGGACGAATTTTGGGGAGTTTGGGAGACAAAGGGAGGTTCGTTGGGTGTTTGGAAGTTTGAGGACCCCTTTGCCTCTTTATATAATAGTTGAGATTCAATTGTTTTTAATAAAATTTGAGTTCCGCCAATCACGGGGTGACAAGTGGCGCGATATGGCACCGTACATTTGGCGTCATACTGATCGAGAAGTCCTTACACTTTGTCTTATCTTTCAATTAAGTCACCGCTCTTTAGTTTATGTCAATTAAGTCATTACACTTTAGTTGATGTCAATTAGGAACCAAGTTCTTTTTTTAGCGTCAATTGAATAACAATCTCTTAATCTTCAAGAAATCTTGCAATGATATTCAAGCAATTCTTTCAAAACAACAATTATGTTGCTTACGTTAATTTGTAGAAATTTTCAGGATGTTACAAATTTAGTCAAAGAAAATTGTTTTAATTAATATAAGGATCAATCATATGAAACAAATAGAGCTTGAGGCTTGAAAAAGTATAAAATAAATCTTTGGATCGATCTGGGGCGAATAGGAAAGTTTAGGGACTTAATTGCAATTTTTTTGAAAAATCTTGGCACTACCGCCTTAGGCTCATACGGCCGCACGCCTTAGCTGTGCGCCCTCACAGCTATTCTACCTCGGAATAAAACCGGCCTTTCTGCCCGGTGTAGGCCACTCTATGCAGCCGCAACGTTAAACTGTGCACCCGCACGTCAGCCAAAATTTTTTTTTTCTCTTGTTTATTCTTTTGTTTCCAAGACATCTTGTAATATATACCTCTTTGGGTTAGTTTAATCCTTGTAAACAAAGCAAAAGTTATTATTTTTCTTGCTTCATTTTCACTCTTCCAAATATACTATAATTCCACACCACTTAGCTTTTCTTTTTCCTCCCAACTAGATTCTCACCCGTACGTTACACAGGAAAATATCAAATCAAATTATATCTAATTATATTAGTATGAAATGTTAAGTAATGTATGATTAGCCACATTAAACTGTAATATTTTGATTATCTTTTTGTTAATTAATAATTGTTATGTGCTTACTTGATATGGAATATTATTAAGTTACCTTAGCATATACTGAAAAAAATAAAAAATAAAAAAATAAACCAAACCTGGCACCCATGGGTACCCGATCTCATTAAGATGGATAATACCTAATTAAATGGGTAATTAGGTTAGAATGAGATAAAGAAAATCGACCCGACTTAAAAATAGGCCGGAGAAGGTTATCATAATTTTACTCATGCCCAACCCATTTAACTGTTTCTTGTCAAAAATAAAAATATTTACGAAAACTTCTAATGATTTCAACTTATCAAGAAACTTAGTAATTTCAATTGCAATTTCAATTTAGTGGTGTTAACACTATTTATTAAACAAAAAATGAAAATAAAAAAAATATAAATATATATAAATTGGACAATAAATGAGTAATGTGAGTTATCTGTACCAACCCGTCACCGAACTGTCCTTGATTTAAGTGGGGATGGGAGAAAAATTTTTGATAGATAGGGTAACGGGCGTAGCATACCCGATCCTGACCCCGACCTGACCTGACCTATTGTGATTCTTATATCTTAGAAAATTAAGCATTTTATTTTTTTTCTCTGTAACTATTTTTCTCTTTTATTATATACAAAGAAGTAACATAATAACACGACTCGATTTAAAAGCATATTAAAATAATTAAAAATTAATGCATGAGCTAAAAAGGAAATAGTCTAATACAAATTACGAAATACTTCCAAGATAAGATATATCTATATATATAATATTAAAAATTTTGAATTAAAAATTAAAAAAATTTGAATATAAATAAATCCCTAAACTTAAATCCTATCCGTCGATCAACGATTTTAAATACAGCCAGATTATCATAAAGCCAGAATTTTATCTTAAATATATAAGAAGATAAGAGAAAATTAAATTAGAACAATCAAATCTAATCAAATCAAAATACTTCTTAGATAAGATATATATATAATAAAAAAAAATTTGAATTAAAAAACTTTGAATATAAATTAATCCATAAAATTAGATCTTATCCGTCGATCAGTACTTTTAACTACAGTCAGATTATCATAAAATCATAATCTTGTCTTGAATATAGAAGAAGATAAGAGAAATTAAATGAGAACAACCAAAATCTAATAAAATAAATTTAAATTGGAACAGTAAAGATATATATGACCACAAAAATTACCGCAACTAAGTTAAAAAGTCTAAAATATCTCTCCAAAGAGCAATTTTGGATACTTTCCTTATATATATATATATATATATATTTCTTGTTTTTATTGCAATTGATAAACCTTTAATATCCAATTCTTTATGCTAATAACATTATAAATGTCAAATTTAACTTACTATCGATTAATATAAATAATCTCAATACTTGTAAATACACGGATTCGCCCAAATAGGAGTGATACATGTATGTCAGACTGCAGGATCATGCTCTGATACCAACTTGTCACGTTCCCAATTTTAACAATAGCGGAAGCATTTAAATATATATCTCCATTCAAAATGGATGGCGAGACTTTACGAAATTTTCTAAGAAGATAGATAATAAGGAGCCTTATCCTGATGTGGCATAAATCTAACAAAAACAGCTCCACTAGCTTAGCCCTTACCCATAAGCGCAATACACAAACGTTCAATAACAATTCAAAATAGTCGAGATCACATAACAAGGCCATAATGCCGAAAAGCAAAGTAAAAGGATTGATAGCGCCACTAGCGATGCCCAAAAATAAGGGACAATCATTTATCCAAAAATAAGCGTGCACACTTAGGTTTGAAATGTCAAAGTAATATAATAGGAGTATAGGAAGCAATTATGCACAATCAAATACCAAAGAGAATTAAGGAAGGCACGAGTTTCGAAGAGAGATGGCCAAGACATGCATTACTCACCTTTTGATTCAAGGATTCTTTAAACAATTCTCGGTAAAAGATTGCCTTCAAAATGTGTTATTTAAGCGGCGGTTATATATATATATATATATATATGGAGAGAGCTTTATTTTAAGTATAAAGAGAGTATTTTGAGAAGTTTTAATTGGTGTTCTCCACCTCAGAAAAAAGTTGAACAAATTTTGGTGAATATCTTAGCATTTGCCCTCCCTTTTATAATGTTAGGAATTAATTGAAATGAAATAGTAATTGAAATCCATAACTTGCAAAAATACTAAGTGTCTTAGACACTTGGCAAATCTAGCATTTATTTAATTTAAAAATGACGCGTGTCTTTAGACACATGGCAAAAATAACAACTAAATGTCCAAAACTAACACCCTCCCTTAATTACAAAAATAGCATACATCTTATAATTTGACAAATTTTATTTTAAATTTTCATGGGGTGTTATATTTATACTTTCAAGTGAAAATATATTAATTAAATGAATGAGCTGCGGTACCTTTGTATCGCAATTTTCCCGCCAAAAATTTTGTTCATATGGTCTTTTTAGGCATTTTATTTCATATTGCGGTATTTGTGTGATATTCTGAATTTTTTAATTTTTTTTAAAATTTTTTTATTTACTTTTGCCTTATCTATTTACTATTTTGATATAAAATTCACTATTAAATTTAATAACTAATAGATAATTATCATCATTTAATTGTTTAAATTATTGATAAATTTGATTATCTAATTATCTAACATATCTTGAAATTTGTTGTTTATAATTAATAGAAATTAATTATATATACACACATATATATATATCGTTAGTTTAAGTTAATTGAATAATTATAATTTTTTCTTAATTTTTCTTTGTATAAATATTAATAATTACGACTACTTTTATGTATTATTAATTTATATATTTTCTAACTCAAAATTTTTTTATATATTTTCATACTATCTGACTTTATTGGTTTTGAATAAAAAATATTTTCACAGTATGCGTAACTGCCCAACTAGCAATTATTTCGTACGATGTCATTTATCTAAATTAGTGTAAAAAATAAATAATATTTAGTTACATTAATGATAACAATCATGTTAAAATTTGTTGTAAATTATAGTTATATTAAGATGGCTAGAAAAAAATTACATTATTATTTAGTTGATGTTAAAAATTAATTATTCTTTATTGGGTAACGTTACCTTAAAAAATTTCACCATACAAAAAAAATTCATTATTTATTTATTTTAATAATTTGATATGTATTTTTCCTGTACAACGCACATGTGAGAATCTAGTTAATATGAAACAAAAAAAAAAGAGCGAAAACTTAAGTTGCTGAATAACTCGGTTTTGTTTTTGAAATTATGTTAAAAGATATCTTATTTGTAATTTGCTATTAGGTTTTTGCAAAATATTGTAGATATGAAGTACTAACTGGATTTGCTAGCTCAAAAATTGGCGAGTAATGTAGCTGCTCATTTGAATAATATAATATGATACAAGTTACAAAATGAAGCTATGAAATATAACTAAAATTAGTAAAATCCTCCTATGAATATATTACTATATGGATTAATGGATTCAATCAATGTTGTTAATGGATTCAATCTTGATTGTATAGATGTCATTATGACTACACAACGACCTCCTAGGAAGAAAGGAAAATCTACATTGCATTTTTTATTGAAAGAAAATTTGTTAGTAAAATAGATATAGATTCTCTTATTGATGAATTTGTTAAAGTAAAAAATCGCCGTGTTCAACTTAATTTTTTGTTTAGTGTAAAATTTTAGTGTACTATATTTTGAGTTGTTGAACGCTTTTTGTAATGCATTTGACTTTGTATAATTTTTTGAAAAATTAGTATTTATATAAATGACTTTTTCGAGTTCTTGATCTAACTCCCTCCTTTGTTATCATCTGGCTATGCGCCACTGGTCTTAAGGGCGTGAATTATTTTTGACTATTTGAAAATTAATTTTGTGAAAAGTGTTTGTTAGAATGACAGTTGCGGCAATACAAGTGATTGTAGGAAAATCTAATGTCTCAGTTACGAGTTCTTCTATTTCAAAAACGTAAATTGCATTGAAAGTCATTGAATTTACTTCATGCTTACAACTAGGTTATCAAACTTTAATACTATAAGTTTTTCTACGAAAACATATCTGGTTCCAAAATTGGAACCAGATCTGCTGATGTGGCTTCCAATTTCAAAAGTCACTCAAAAAAAAAAAAAACACAGAGAATATCGGAGCCTCAAAAAGCCATGTAGCTTTGCATGTTCCGGCAAGGGATAATTCCGGCTAAATGACAATTGCGAGTGAAAAATCCTCTTCATCGAAGGGCAAGATTTGGGGCTTGTTCAAGCTCCCGTTCCGAAGCTCAAACTCAACGGTATTGTCTTCTTCTTCTACTACTTTTCCTTATTCTCAGCATCATCATTGTTCCTATAACTATAGCCATTCTCAAGTGGAGTGATCAAGTGCTCAAGGAAATGCTTCATGCACGGTTTCTTCCATTGCCAGATCTCTACTTGAACTGGGCTTGCTCCCAATGACGGAGACAGAGGGGGGCTATATTGGGCCCCGGCACATGCCTATCTCCGCCCAAGCAATGTTACAATGTCAAGAAATTTGTTAAAAAATATATATTTTTTAAGGGGCGGCACAGGGGTCCTCACATGCGGCACATGGGTCTTCAGCCATGGCCCAAGATGAATGAAACAACAAAAAAAAAAAAGGAAAATAGAAAGGGCCAGCCCAAAAGGAACAAAAGGGATAACGTGCAGAAACCAGAAACTCTGCTTTGAGCCTGCGACCTTCGAACGACAGACCCAGCGTCCCAGCAACTGGCAGCCTTGTTCCGATTCCGAGCAGCGCGGCCACCGCAAACATTCCGGCAAGCAAATGTTGGGCGACGGAGGAGAGGGGCAGAGGGCTTCTTCTTCATCTATTTTCAACTTCAATAGATAATTTATTCTAGCCCTAACACTAAATTGATTTTGTCCTAATCTAATCTAAGCAAATAGCCAAATACCTCTAACCTCCATATTTATATAGAGTTCAATTTCATATATTAGATATAGTCAAAAATGCACTGATGCTGCCAAGTTTGCTGGTTTTGCTCTTGCCACTACTGCACTCGCCGCCTCGGTATGCCCTTGGAGTTCTTTTAAGCACTTATTTATTATTATTATTATTATTTTGATTGATGATGATGGCGGTGGTAGATAAAGAATGAGCATGGATAATGGATTTGTGACTGGATACCTCATACCTGACTTTCTATCAATTTAAAAGTTGGTTTGAACTTTGAAGTTTTTGTATTTGTGCTAATGATCTAGAAGAATGATAAAAGAGAGAATATTTTTGGCGATGGGGGCCTTTGGGCATCAAGCAAATTATTCCATATTTCTTATTTCAATCAGATATAAGCCTGTCAGTGCTAGATATTTCTTATGAAAAATTTAGTGAACAACTAGCGACTTAAAATGAATTATGATTCACAAATTTATGATTTCAGAAATGAGTATTTATGCTTTGATGATTTCTGGAGATTTGTTTGTATATGGTTGAATGTTGATTATTTGGCTTCTTAACTTGTTGGCTGGTTGTCGATATTATTTTTTAACATGTTAGTAAGTGAATTATCTAAGGTAAAATAAATTTTCTAATAGATTTTATTAAATACTTTGATTTCATAGAAGAAGTTATGGCTACACAACAATAGGGAAGATTACATTGTACTCTTTCTTCGGGCCTATAAGAAATACACAAAATGAGGAATTAAATAACCACAGGATACTCCTCCAACTGAGAATCAACAATCTTCTCCTTTAGTTAGAAATCAACAATCTTCTTTTCCAGTTGAAAACTAACAATCTTCTACTCTGAATGAAACAACAAGATGAGTGATGAGTTTCTTGCTGATAGTTTGACAATTTTTATTGAAAGAGAACTTGTTAGCATAATAGATATAGACTCTCTTATTGATGAATTTGCTAAAATAAAAAATCATCGGGTCCAACTAAGTTTTTAGCCCAATATACTAGATTTTGAGTTGTTGCAAATTTTGTCATGCACTTGAGTTGAGTTTGCTTACTATTTTAAAAAATTAGAGCTTATATGATTTTTTTTGAGTTTTCGATCCGGCTCCCCCCACTTTTAGGTCCTGGCTCCGCCATTGGTTAATACTGGAGGTTCTCTTGGGGTTCTTCGACTATGGATTCAGAAACAATTGCACGGTTATATTCTGGTCTACAGCTTGATGATGATGCACCAAGAATTGTCATCAATAAGCAGACGGCCAATGAGGGTACTGAAAGGATACAACAATCGTTGGTGGGAAAAGTTCTTGGCAGCAAAATTGCAAAGATCGGAAGGGCATTGAATCAGTTATGAGAATGATTTGGCGTGCAGAACGTGGATTCTACGTGGAAGCCAAGGGGAATAATAACACCTTTATATTCACCTTTGACTCAGAATGGGACAAAAATAAGGTTTTGCATGGGGTCCATGGCTATTCAATAAACAAATACTTTCATTAGTGCAGCCAACCGGAACTGGAGATTATGACAGGATGAAATTCAATTTTGTGCCATTTTGAATTCACTTAGTTCGGTTACCCATGATCTATTCGACAGAAAGTGGACTTTGGGCCATTAGAGAGCAGCTAGGTGACCTTTTGGCAGTGGACGTTGAGGGCCATACGCATAGGATTCGCGTACTGTTGGACGTTAGCAAGCCGCTGCAGAAGGCAGTTCGCGTTCACCTTGAATCTTTGGGAGAGGAGATCACGGTGCCATTGCAATACGAGAAATTACCCGACTTTTGTTTTGTTTGCGGTATGGTTGGCCACCGTTTTTGTGACTGCGCAGTGGAGAGTGCTCAACTGATAAAGCCGGGCGAACGAAAACAAGGAGATTGGTTGCGGGCAATTCCGGTTCAGCAGCGCCATTCACGGTTCACTGGAAATATGGGTGAGTCATCTGTTGGGGGTGAGCGGAGTTCTCAGAACATGGCAATGGATAATAAGGTTACTGCTCCAACTTATTTTCATGATGACAGAAATAATAAGCAGGCAAAGGTGGTGGTGGTCACGGGTGCTAGGAGGGGAGATGTAGATGTAGGAATTGAGGGATGTTTGGAGAAGGGAGAAGAGCTAGAGGGCAACAATGAGGGGGGCGGGATTTGACTGACACGGTGAAGGGGGCGGGAGGCAATGAGGGGGAGGGTGAGTGTTTCTAGTGGGTCAGTGAGAGGGAGAAAAAGAGTTATCAAGATAAAAAAGAATGGGAGTCCGAAAAGGGGTTTGTTGATGGAGAAAGCAAAAGAAATTCTTCTTTACTCACCTAAGAGGAAAGGAGGGAACAAAAGGGGCAAACGGAAGTTGGAGTTGGTGGAGAGAGAGAGAGAGAGAGAGAGAGAGAGAGAGAGAGAGAGATAAGGAGGTGAAACGAATACAGGTGGATGAGACAGAGGACATACGAAGCAGTACCAAGGGAGTGGGTGTTAGTGACATGCATGATGAACTGGCGAACCTTGCATGGCAAGGCCGCCGAACACAATGAGTTGCAGATTTTGGACCTTACGGGGGATGGAGAACCCTCTCATGGTTGGCTCGGTCCGAAGGTTGATTCGTACTTATTCCCCCAATCTAGTTTTCCTGTCTGAAACTAGGTTGTTCGGTGTTAGGGCAGACGGAATGAGAGTGACTCTGGGTTTCAGGAATAACTCTGTGGTAAATAACGAAGGTCGTAGTGGGGGCTCATGCTTTTAAGATCGGAAGAGCGTCGTGTGAGTTTCAATTCGTTCTTTCTCAAAATGACATATTGAGGTGGAGATGAATGAAGGGAATGGGAGAGTGTGGCGCTTTACGGGCTTCTACGGTAATCCAAGAATGGCCAAACATCATCATTCTTGGGAGTTACTAAGGCGCTTGTCTGGGCAAGGGGATATAGCTTGGCTTTGTGGAGGGGATTTTAATGAAACACTTCATGTAGGTGAAAGAGAAGGCAGCGAGAGGAGGTCATTAGTGTGTATGAGAAGCTTTCAAGATGCTCTATTGGATTGTGGCCTGTCGGGAGTTCGCTGTAGGGGTTCCAAGTTCACTTGGAATAACCGGAGAGAGGGAGATGCTTTCATTCAGGCACGGTTGGATAGATGTGTCAGTAACGGTGCATGGAATGGGTTTTATCCTCATGTGGAGGTTGAACATCTACCCTACTTCACATCTGATCATCGTCCACTCATACTTCATCTAAGGTTGGCCGGAGGAGCAAGGTTTCCAATATAAAAGATGGTTTTTCCGTTTTGAACCCTTTTGGATGAATGAAAGAGGTTATACTGAGGTGGTTGAGCATTGTTGGGGGGATAATGGAGGAGAGGGGGCTGGTTTGGATCCTTTCACAGGGCTCCAGAAACGTATGGAGAATTGCCAGAAAGGTTTAAAAGGATGGAGCAAAGAACAATTTAGGGGCTGGCAGAAGGATTTGGAGGGTAAGAAGAAGCAGGTTCAATGGTTATATGACAATAATCCATGAGGGAATATGTGCGAAATTCGACAGTTAGAGATGGAGATTGAAAGACTACAATCTAGAGAAGAGGATTTCTGGCTTCAATGGTTCAAGGTGGAGTGGATAAAATCAGGTGACAGGAACACTAAGTTTTTTCACGAGAAGGCGAGTAGAAGGTACAAGAGCAATTTGATTCTTCATCTTAAAAATGATGAGGGCCAGTAGATCATAGGGAAAAACCGGTTTGGTAGCTCATATGGAACAATTTTTTGACGGGTTGTTTAACAGCAATGGGCCAAGTGGTGAGGAGTTGGAAAGGGCTGTGGAGGGGGTGGACACTTTCTAGATAATGAAGCCATTGAACTTCTTCAATGGGATTTTGATACAGAGGAGATTACTTGTGCACTTAAGAGTTTGGGACCCAAAAAAGCACCGGGTGTGGATGGGTTTCATGCAGTGTTTTATCAGAGACATTGGGCCTCAATGAAGGAGGAGGTGGTAAAGGCTTGCTTGGAGGTTTTGAATGGGGAAAAGTCGGTAAAGTGCATTAATAACACCGCAATTGTACTTATTCCAAAGAAAAGGAACCCTGAACGAATCTCTGAGTATCGTCCCATTAGCTTATGCAACACAGTGTACAAAATCATATCTAAGGCATTGGCAACTCGGCTTAAATAGGTACTAAACCCAATCATAGCTTTAAATCAAAGTGCTTTTGTACCAGGTCGTTTAATTACTGATAATACTATTATTGCGTTTGAGATGCTTCATACTATGCCGGGTAGGATTGGTTCTATGGCTTTGGAACTCGATATGAGCAAGGCCTATGATAGGATTGAGTGGAATTTTCTTTGCCATACTATGCGTAGAATGAATTTCCCTGAGCTGTGGGTTAGTCTCATATATGATTGTGTCTCAACCGCTTCTTTTACTTTTCGTATTAATGGGGAATACTGTGGGCAAGTGATTCCTAGCCAGGGTCTTCGACAGGGATGTTCTTTATCCCTATATTTGTTTGTTATTTGTGCTGAAGCCTTTTCAGGTGCTTTAAGGAAAGCTGAGAGAGATGGACAACTTCGGGGACTGAAGGTGCGTAGGGGTATACCAATAGTTAACCATATATTTTTTGCAGATGATTCCCTCATCTTTGCTTGTGCTCGGGCTCGAGAGGCGGAGTCTATTAGGCTAGTGTTGGAGGTGTACGGCAGAGCATCAGGGTAAGTGGTCAACTTTGAGAAAACTGCTATCACTTTTAGTCCAAGCACCAGTAATGATGCGAGGCAAAAAGTGGTGGCTGTTTTTGGGCTTCAACAGTTGCATTCTCATGACACTTATTTGGGGTTGCCATCAGTGGTGGGGAGTTATAAAAGAACTACCTTTGCATATATTAGAGAAAGAGTCTGGAAGAAGCTTGCCGGATGGAGGAATGAATTGTTGTCCTCAGCAGAGAAGGAGATTCTCATTAAAGCTGTAATTCAACCCATCCCCACTTATGTGAAGAGTTTATTCCGCCTCCCAAGTTCGATTTGTAATGATATTCGTGGCTTAATTTTGAAGTTCTGGTGGGGATCAAAAGGAAAAAGAAGAAAGATGGTATGGGTTAAGTGGGATACACTTTGCATGGGAAAAAGGTTAGGTAGACTTGGCTTTAGGGATCTGAGTTGTTTTAATCGAGCTTTGGTGGCCAAGCAAGTTTGGCGACTGGTCGAGACACCTAATTCTTTGGGGGGACAAGTGCTAAAGGCGAAGTATTTCCCTAGAAATGACGTTCTTGATGCAACTGATAAGCTTGGATCATCTTATTGGATCATCTTACTTGTGGAAAAGCATGTTGTGGGGGAAGGAGGTCATTAGTAAAGGGATGCGGTGGCGGGTGGGTTCGGGGTCAACTGTTAAAATTTTTTCTGATCCATGGCTGCCCTGGCCTACTCATTTTACCTCATTTACATCACCCATTACAGGCCTGCATACGGTGCAGGAGCTTTTGGATGAGAGGGGCGATTGGAATGAGCAGTTGGTGAGAGAAGTATTTTGGCCGATCGACACGGAATGTATCTTATCTATTCTGGTTAGATATCACAGTGAAGTTGACACTCATATATGGCACTTCACACCAGACGGGAGATATTCAGTCCACAGTGGTTACTATGTCTTGAGGGAACATTTTTGAAATCAGCAGCCAAGCACATCAGGGGGCCTTCTGCGGTTTGGAATGAAATATGGCGACTAGGAATACCCCCAAAAATCTGTATGTTTATTTGGTGTTTGTTTCATGGTGCATTACCTACTGGCGAAAATCTGAGCAAGCACCATGTGGAGAATAGGATTAAATGTATACGGTGCGGAGAAGAGGAACAAAATGTGCACATATTTGGACGGTGTCAGTGGGCAAAGTCAATTTGGAAATTTTATGGATGGTGGTAGGTGGTTAAACACATCTCGCATGACAACATGGGTACCTTTATTACTTCTGTTTTGCAACTGAGCGAGTGGAATCTCGTCGAGTATATTTGCATGGCACTTTGGATTATTTGGACGGAGAGGAATAATACTATCTTTAAAGGTTCTGGGCACGGCTTCCAGCTTAGTTGTGAGCGGGGATTCAACTACTTAGAGTTTTGTAGAAGGGAGAATGCAGAGGGGGCAGTGCTGTTCCTCTGGAAACAAATAATATGGAGAGGCGTTGCGTGATTCGAGCTGGGGATAATGACTCAGCACTGATATTGTACACAGATGCACCGGTTCGAAGTGAGCGGGCTGGCTTTGGGGATGTAGTTCAACAGGGGAGAGTCATGATTGGAGCTTTTGCTATTGGGATAGAGAGAGCACATAGCGTGGAAGAGGCCGAGGCCCTCCCATACCGTCAGGGACTGCTCTTGCTCTTAGAACAAAAATTGTCAATTCGAGAAGTTCGGGCCGATGCATTATGTGTCATACAAGGTGTCAAGTGCCCTAATGATAAAGGGGTTTTGGCACCTTTGTATCGCCAAATTCGGGCTCTACTTTCACAGCTGAACTTGTGAACTCTGTTCACATGTTCCACGAGATGAGAATCAAGCTGCTCATGCATTAGCATATCGTGCTGCTACGTCGCTAACTAAGTTTGATTGTTTATCTCGTTTTCTTTCTTTGTATTTGGACGATTCGGCGTTATGAATGAATAACATTTTTTCTCAAAAAAAAAATATTTCACACATCTAGGTTACAAGTGCGGAATACTTGTAGCTTAGATGTTTAACACATATACACACATGCATAATAACATACATGCGTGTAGGCAAAATAAAATTCTTCATCTAATCTATCTTGCTTTATCCCTTTATCATCTGAATTGTCTGGTTCTTTCTCTTCTCCTTTCTTTGTTATGGAAGCTTATATTCTAGTGGTATGGTTGTATCGCCTTTTACCATATATATATGGCGGTTATATATATATATATATATATATATATATATATAGACTCACTGACAATTCTTACCGGGAGTAAATATGATGAGAGCTCAAGTAAACTATTTTTCTAGTACAGTTTCTTTTAGCTGATTTAGCAATAGAACTGATTAACAAATGCAAAGGTTGTTGTTTTTCTCATTGTTATCCTAGAAGAAACTGAGGGCCTAAGAGCAAGTTTAATTTTGGGGGGTAAAAAAGTCAAGGAAAAAAAACCTATTTCCAAATAATGTGTAGGAGGAAAACTGAGGGGAAACATATTAAAGGATTTTGTTTATTTTTTAATTTTTTTTACAAATTATTTTGTCATTAGTTTTTTTACCATACAATTTATATTCAATTTTTTACAAATAGTATTTTTTTTTAAATTTATTATATAATTTTTCTAAGGAATAAAGTGGTTTCCCATACATTATATATTTGAGATGGAACATTTATAGACAGACTTTGAATGTTGATGATACCCAGTGAAAAAGAAGGATAAATCAAGTTTCCTTTCCACCTCTTGTATGGGCTGCTAAAGATGATTAGGAAAATGTATTTGCCTACAGATTTTTGGCTTAATATTGTCATGCACTTGATTAGTAAGTGTAATGAAGATATACTTATTTTGCTGCCATTGGACTGCATTTTTATGTATTAAGGGGTTCCATACTTTCTAATTTTGAGAAGTCATTGTGTGAAAAATGACTTTTTCTAAGAAGACGCAGTTAAAAAAAATAAAAAGTAAGGGAAGTGAGAAAAAAATATTAGTGGTGATTCTCACTAGTTTAGTTAGTAATATAGCAATGTTGTCAAAATTATCACACAAGTATATGGGGTCAAAACAAATAATATAAGTGATGAATCGAGTGTCGTACCCACAAGGATCGGTAATTAGAATTCACTTCAACTAAGCAATTTTGACAAATAACACAAAGGGTTAATTAATCAATTAATCAAAGGGTTAATTTCACAAAAGGTCTCCAACCTTTGAGTTTAGAATCAGATAGGTCTCTAACATTTTATAAATGCGCACAATAGGTCCCTCTTGCCACTATTCCCTCAACTCTTCATAAAAAATGATGATTATACCCTTTGGCCTTTTAATTTTAAAAATAAAATATTTAAAATATTAAAAAATAAAAAAAAAAAACAAAACACCCACCCCCACCCCTCCCCTCCCCTCCCCTCCCACTCCCACTCCCACTCCCACTCCCAAGAGGACCGTTGGATATGACTGTCGAAGCCATTTTCAACGGCCAAAAAGCTGCCGCAAACTGCTACCGTTTCAGTAGCAGATATGGGAGGGTGGATCCCCCCATTTTGCTGCCGGGAATGGGCAGCAAAATAGAGGGATCCACCCTCCCATATCTTCTGCTGGAAATGGCAGCAAATTGCTGCCGTTTTCGGCAGCCTTTTTGGAGGGGAGGGGCTTTTTTTAATTTTTTTATTGTTTTTAAAATTAAAAGACTAAAAGGTATAATCGAAACACCCACCCCTACCCCTCCCCCTCTCCCTCCGAAGAGGGCCGTCGGAAATGGCTGCTGGAGCCATTTCCATTGGCCAAAAAACTGCCGAAAACGGCGGCAAACTGCTGCCGTTTCCATTTTGCTGCCCATTTCCGCCTGCAAAATGGAGAGATCCACCCCCCATATCTGTTGCTGGAAACGGCAGTAGTTTGCCGCCGTTTCCGGCGACTCTTTTTGGTGTGGTGTGGTGTGGTGTGGTGGGGTGGGGTGGGTGGGTTTTTTTTATTATTTTTAAATATTTTGTTTTTAAAATTAAAATACTAAAAGGTATAATCGTCATTTTTTATGAAAAGTTAAGGGAATAGTGACAAGAGGGACCTATTATGCACATTTATGAAAGATTAGGGACTTATCCGATTCTAAACTCAAAAATTGAGGACTTTTTATGAAATTAACCCTTAATCAAATGGCCAATATGCTTTGAAGTATCGTTGGTAGTTAACTTGGTCATCAGGAATATTTTCAAATAAAGATATCTTTTCCATTTTATGTGCCAATATAATTTTTTTTTTTAAATCTAAGTCATACAAAAAATAAAGGACATGCAGTAATAATAAGAAATAACTTTGGATGATCATTTCTTCTTGATTATCTTCATCTTATGCTGAATTGCCAATGTAACATGTGATAAAAAATTGGGACAATTTTTAAAATGGCAAAAATTAAAAACCAAACTTTAAAAATGGCACTTTTTAAAAACTTGTGCAAAAATGGCAATTTTTTGAATAAAATTACATTATTGTCCTTAAGCAATAATTTATCTTCGTATATGTATATCTCTACCGTTTATCTGTATATCTTTATAATTACAATTATGAGTGCTGATTCTCGACACTACAGTTTGATAAAAAAAGTCCATGCAATTTATCTATATATCTTAACATTTAACGGTGACAATTCTCAATAGCTATCTGTATATCGCTACAGTTGAACGTAGATCTCGACAATTATATACTATAGTTATATACTGTAGATTTAAATAGTTTCCTTTCTCGACATTTGAGACTTACGCACCGCCTTCTCGCGTACCGACGAATTCCAGTCACAGACCAGTACGGTTGACTTCATCTCACCATTTTGAGCAACGTTCCCTTTTACACCGATGTTGAATTCCTGCCCTATCACTACAGATCTGACTATAAACGTGCAATGTAAGTCTTGATTTTTGGTTTCTTTAATTATGAAATTCTACATTCATGAGGCTATTTAGGCATTGTTCAGCAAGTGTTAAGAAAGATTTTGATGAGTTCAATTGCTTGGATTGGTGCCCAAATGAAGAGATCAAAGAATTGAGACTTTTAAAATTGATATTAAAATTTTTGTTTAGAGGCAATTTTGTCTAAAAAAAGAGGAAAAGTGACATTTTTATATAAGTTTAAGAAGTGGTCTAATTTTGAAGGTCTAATTTTGAAAATGACATATTAAAAGGTGTTAAGTTTTGTAATTCCCTCTAAAAAAATTTTAAGTGGTTGAGCTAATTTCAATCAAAATACTGTGCACAGTGCACAATTGTAAGGCACCTTGACCTGGCAATTGAAGTAGTTAAAATTCTGACAAGAGGTAAACAATTTTGAGTTGATCTATCCAAACACAAAGCTTAAAATTTTATTTATCCAAACAATTTTGAGGTAAACAATTCTGGAAAATTTTTTTTTTTAAACTACTTTTTTCCTTTTCTGGAAATGCACATTTGGAGATTGTCAAGAACTATTAATTAAGCCGCAGCGCGTGATTCATCCCAACTCCCAAGATAAACCACTTCCATGGAACCTTTCAATTTTTTTGGGATAATGAATTGGCATGCACACTTCTTGCCACTTCTCCAAGTGCCTATGGTTTATCCTATCCTCTTTTCCAAATGCTTCTAAATTTTCAGTTACCGGCTTTTTTCTCTGTGTCTCATTGTTTCCATGTCATAATTTCGGGATATTGTGATAGGATAATATATCTGAAGGTGGTGGTGGAGTTTGAGTTTGGGTCAGAGTTATTTAGATAAAATGGCTCACTATCATCCGCTGTCAAGAACATACATTTGTTGCTTAGAATTATTAGATTCACAATGAAGTGGTGTTTAGAAAGAAGCGGATGCTGAAACTAGATGAGGAATTTCATTAAAAACTAGATGCTGAAACACCAGTCACCAAAAACCCAACTGGATTTACATAGCCCAGCTGAGGAATTTCATTAATTAAACAAGGAAATACAGAATTTGGGGATAAGAAAGGAAGAATTACAAAGATGATAAGAGAAATTCAGAATTACAAGCTCTGCCTATTTATATGTTTAACTAGAGTCGCACTTTATTGGATTAAAAACGTAAGAAGACTTCGAATATAAAATAAGGATAAACGGTGTCGTTTACTTCCCTTTCAAAATTCTATTTGACTTCCTTCATTTCCACCCACGCTTTCCTCTCTTCTGCAGCTTACCTCCCCACTGCCAAAACTTATCTTTGGTTGCTGCCACTAGTGAATCATGACACTCCTCCCCCTCAGAATAGCCTTGTCCCCAAGGCTGAAATTCTGGATATTTGACTATCAATACTTCAACTGGTTCCTAGGTGGAGTCCTTTACAGCTTTATTTTGCCATTTGATGAACCACTGAACTTCTGTTCCCCTCCTCTTTCTGACCTCCTTGATCTGTAATACTTTTTCGGGAACAAATTCCACACTGTTTTTAGTAGTTAAATCTGGCAAATCGACAGTAGGCAGAAGTTGATCTCCAATGTTTCTCTTGAGTGGGAAAACATGAAACACAGGATGAATTTTACTGGTAGCTGGGAGGGCCAGTCTGTAAGCCACTGTTCCCATTTTTCCAGCACCTGATATGGACTATAGAACTTGGGTCTTAGTTTCTGATTAGTTCTTTTAACCAGGATTGCTGTTCATAAGGGTGAAGTTTAAGGAACACCCAATCTCCAATTGAAAACTCCCTTTCAAATATCTTCTTATCAACATAGAACTTCATTCTGGCTTTGTCCTGTGCTAGACTGCCTTTAATTACTTATCCACCTGAGATCTCTCTTGCATCAACTAATCAACAGATTCCACCTTATTTTGCTGGTAAGGGCCAAGAGACAATTAAGGAGGTGGGAACCCATAAAGAGCTTCAAATGCGGTTCTTTGAATGGCTGTGTAGTAGGTGGTGTTATACCACCACTTAGCGAGAGGCAGCCACCTGTTCCAAGCTTGGGGTTTAGCATAAGTCATACATCGAAGATACAATTTCAGGCATTGATTAAGCCTTTCAGTCTGGCCATGCGGATGATAAGCGGAGCTCACCCCTATACATAATTTTCCTCTGTATCTTAGCACCCCATTTTGAAATTTGTAGTCAGCTGGTGCATCCGGATCCAATGTCAGGGTTTGAAATTTCTCCTTTGTCCATTCATCTCCTTCGTAAATATCTATAATTTCTTGTACCCAAGCTGGAACGACTGTGGTAATTAGAGCACATTCCCTATCAATTTCATCTCGTCTAGAGAGAGCATCAGCAGTAGTATCCTCAGTCCCTTTTCTATATTGGATCTCATAGTCTAATCCCATTAGTTTAGTCAACCATTTTTGCTGGATTTGGGTGGTTATTCTCTGTTCCAACAAGTATTTCAAGGATTGGTGGTCAGTTTTTACCAGAAAATGATGCCCCTCTAAGTAGTGTCTCCACTTGGTTACTGCTGTGACCAGGGCTAATAACTCCTTTTCATATATCGAGAACCTTATATTTCTTGGTTTAATAGCCATGCTCAAGGAGGCTAGTGGCTTTTTATCTTGCATCAAAACAGCACATACCCCTTCGTAATAGGCATCGGTCTCCACCACAAATGGCTTTGAGAAATCTGGCATGGCAAGCACTAGGGTGTTACTCATGGCAACCTTCAAGCTGTTAAAAGCCTATTTTGCTGATTTTGTCCACTCAAATCTACTCTTCTTCAATAATTCAGTAAGAGGTTTGGCTGAAGTTCTACAACCTTTAATAAATCTTCTATAGTAGCCCGTGAGTCCCAGAAAGCCCCTCAGCTGTTTCAGAGTCTTAGGCACAGGCCATGATAGCATAGCTTCAATTTTCTTAGGGTCAGCAGCCACCCCTTCTTTGCTGATAACATGCCCCAAATACTCTACTGAGGTCGGTCTAAACACACATTTTGCTGAATTTGGCATAGAATTTTTGTTCTCTGAGCACATTCAACACTTTCCTCAAATCTTCACCATGTGTCCTCATATCCCTACTGTAGATTAGGATGTCATCAAAAAAACACCAGCACACATTTCCTCAAGAACTTTTGAAAAACTTTATTCATCAAGCTTTGAAAAGTTGCAAGGGCATTGGTTAACCCGAAAGGCATCACTTTAAATTCATATAACACCTGATGTGTTCTAAAAGCAGTCTTGTATACGTCTTCTTTCTAATCCTTATCTGATGATATCCAAATCTCAAATCGATTTTTGAAAAAACAACAGAGTTTTTTGAATGTAAGGGCACCTATATGATCTTAATGTAAATAGCTAAGTCCCCTCTTTGAGTGCAATAAGGTGCTCATGTTCTCTTTTGGGTGGAAGTTCAGTGGGAGTGGCAAATACTTCTTCGTACTCAGCTAGAGCAAATTGTGATTCTTCTGGTA